>LOJH01017931.1:0-22030 GCA_001685095.1 Ellobius talpinus
CCTGGATGGAGGGGGGAGGACCTTGGACTTCCCACAGGGCATGGAACCCTAACTTCTCTTTGGACTGGAAAAGAAGGGGAGGGGGAGGGGGAGGAGGAGGGAAATGGGAGGAGGTGAGGAGGTGGATATTTTTACGAAAAAAAAAATCAAAAATAAACTCAGATATCTGGAGGTGTGTGGATTGATATCTGGGTCTTCAATTTGGTTTCATTGGTCTATACAGTGAATGCCCTCTACCATGCATTCATGAGCCTATCAACACAACCCGTATATACTAGTACTCTGGTATTCTGTTCTGTGGAAAAAACAAGGATCAAAGGAAATTGCTTCTTTGCAATAGTTTCTGAGAGGCTTAAGTTTGAAATCCACTACTCTCTGCTTTCTTTAGTCTGACTATGAAATGTGATCAGCCAGACTTTACTCAGAAGTTCCATCATTGACAAAAAGAATTATGCATGAGTTGGAGAGCTGTCAATATAAAATTACTTGCTATTCAAATGTGATGACCTGAGTTCAAATATTCATAACTCATAAAAAGTTTGATAAGTGATATGTGGTATGGGAGTTCCTTCTGTCTGTGTGCTGCTTTTCTTAGTTAACGAATAAAGAAACTGACTTGGCCTATTGATAAAGCAGAACATAGGTAGAGAAGATGGAACTAAATGCTGGGAGGAAGAAGGGTGGAGTCAGAGAGAGATACCATGGACCCACTGCTGGAGATAGATGTGCTGAGACTTTGCTGGTAGGCCACAACCACATGATTATATACAGATGAATAGAAATGGGCTCAATTAATATGTAAGAGTTAGCCAATAAGAACTTAGAGCTAATGGGTCAAACAATGATTTAATTAATACAGTTTCTGTGTGATTATTTTCATTCTAGGCAGCCAGGACAAACAAGTACCCCTCCTGTTACAGATATGTGTCTATAATCCTATTGCTTCTATGGCTTGATAGGAGGCAGAGACAGGAGAACTCCTGGAGTGTACCAGGTCTAGTATCCTAGTACAGGTTGTAACAAACCAAATGACATGATTTCAAGCAAAATTAACACCCAAAATCATCTGTTACAAAGGGAGTGGGCCCTTTCTTTATCCCTGCTGCTCCACTAGCTTAGCCCCCAAAATAACCACATAGAAACTATATTCATTAAAACACTGCTTGGTCCATTAGCTCTGGTTTCTTATAGGCTGATTCTTACATCTTAATTTAACCCATTTCTATTAATCTCTGTAATGTCACGTGCCTGTGGCTTACTGGCAAGATTCTAACCAGCATCTGCCTCAGGCAGAAGATCCATGGCATCTCCCACTGCACCCTTCTTTCCAGCATCCAGTTCTGTCTTCTCCACATACCTAAGTTCTGCCCTATTAGGCCCAAAGCAGTTTCTTTATTCATTAACCAATGAAAGCAACACATGAACAGAAGAAGTTCCTACACCAATTGAAGGCGTAAGTCATAAACAATCCCACACCAGTTGGGATTCAAAGGGGTATTTCTTTTAAGGGTAAAACTTAAAAAACACCAACAGTCAGGAAAGGAGCCTAATCGCCGGAAGCAGAGCNCAAAGCAGTTTCTTTATTCATTAACCAATGAAAGCAACACATGAACAGAAGAAGTTCCTACACCAATTGAAGGCGTAAGTCATAAACAATCCCACACCAGTTGGGATTCAAAGGGGTATTTCTTTTAAGGGTAAAACTTAAAAAACACCAACAGTCAGGAAAGGAGCCTAATCGCCGGAAGCAGAGCCAGAAGCCAGAGAGCAAGCAGAGGGCAGTTACTGTTTTTTTTTAAAGAGAGTGAGACCACACCCCAATGAGCTGGTATCTTAGCGGCTATTGGCTAAAGGAGTGGAAGGAGCTCCCGCAACAACCAATCATCTTCTGTTCCTTACATACAAATTGTGGTAGTCACATGCTCTTACTCACATATGAACACACACATAATCATATGCATACACTCTCATAAGATTAAAAAAAACTAGTATGATGTTCTTTCTATCACCCTTGAGCAACAGATATGTAGTTGCAATTTTATACCTACTCCAGTCTACATGTAGCATACAATGGAATATGAATGGCATTTAGTTGGGATTGGGGACTCTTCTATCTGCCTTGAAGGATGAGACAGCTTCTGCCTGGTATTTTACAGATGGTGACCAACATATCTGGATATGCACCTGTGGAGTCAGAATCCTTGTTGTGCTGCCCGTAGGACAGAACTGAAGAGGAGATTCTGGCTATTAAAAATGTGGGAATAATTATGTATCTTAGAGTATGGGAGACAAGAGAGTGTAGGCAGTCAGTCTATAATGTTCTAAAAAATTTCTCCACCTTTATATCTTCATGTCTTTTTGTTCTAGTTGCAAATTGAACAGCAAGATAGGCTAGTCTAGGCAAAGGATCTCTTCTTGAGTGGGGTTGGGAGGTGGATAAGCATCCTGAGATACATTTAGAAAACTGGGGAAATAACTGAGTGGCCTGGACAGGAATACCTATGGGATTAACCTTCAGTATTGACCTTTAATACCCCTCACATCTTCAGGACCATCCCTGGAGTTTTAGACGGGGAGTTCTTACATGGACACTCCTTAGAGTTGTTGGCCTTTGAAGATTTTCACACTGTCCCCAATATCATTGGTGTCAACAGTGGTGAGAATGGTTGGGTCACCCACATGTTGAGGCACAGGTACCATCTCTGGGAATACTGGGGTTCATATGGTAGGTGGAAGAAACTCAGCAGTAAGTAGAATCAGGTTCATCCTATCCTATACTTATGACTGCCCTTCACATCCCAGTTCAACTATGATCACACCATGAAGGATATAAAGAGAGAGACCATTCAGGTTGTTCTGAAGAAGACAGCACTACAGATGGTGATATATTTTTTATAATTATTTTTCCTATACATTTTTATTTTTTAAAGAAAAAACTACCTTTTTTCATTTTACATACCAATCCCAGTTCCCACTCCCTCCACTCCTCCCATTCCCAACACCTATCCCCTCATCTCAGCCCCCATCCACTCCTCAGAGAGGGTAAATCTCATTACTTTGGGAAATGTCCAAGGCCCTCCCTACTGTATCTAGGCTGATCAAGGTATCTATCCATATAATAGGTTCCCAATAAGCCAGTACTAGCAGTAGGGGTAAATCCTTGTTCCAGTGCCCGTGGCCTCACATTCTGTCCCTGCCATACAACAGTCATACACATTCAGAGGGATTCTTTGGATTTATGTTGGTTCCTTCCCTGTCTGGCTGGATTTGGTGTGCTCCTATTAACTCAGGTAAACTGTTTCAGTGGTTGTACCCATCATGGTCTTGATCCCTTTGCTCATACTCTCACTCTTCCCATTCCTCAACTGGACTTTGGGAAGTCAGTCCAGTGTGCTCCACTGCAGTCTCTGCCTCTGTTTCCATCAGTTGCTACATGAAGGTTCTATGGTGATATTTAAGATATTCATTAATCTGGCTACAGGGCGAGGCCAGTTTGGGCACTGTTTCTTCAATTGCTTAGGGTCATAGCTGGGGCCATCCTCGTGGATTCCTGGGCATTTCTCTAGTGCCAGATTTCTTTCAAGCCTCATAATGACTCCATCAACCAAAATATCTTTTCCTTGCTCTCATCTCTGTCCTTTCCCTATCTCGACTATCCAGGTCTCTCAAGTTCTTCTCCTCCTTCCCTAGACCACTTCTCTCCCCCTTCCACCCTCTCTTTCCCTCATCCCCATGCTCCCAGTTTTGTCAAAAGATCTTTTCTATTTCTCCTTACCAGGTGGATCTATGTATTTTTCTTAGTGTTTACCTTCTTACTTAATTTCTTTAGGATCATTAACTATAGGCTCAATATCCTTTGCTTTACAACTAGAGGCCACTTATGAGTAAGTGCATACCATGTTCTTCTTTCTGGTAAGTGGATGGCACTAGTAAAAAAACTGTCCTGAGTGAGGCAATCCAACACAGAAATAAAAACATGATACGTAACTCATAAGAGGATATTAGATTTAAACTAATGGATAATCATCTTATATAGTCCACAACCACACAGACGCTAGTTAACAAGGAGAACCCTAAAGGGAGACATACATGGATCCCAATGGGAAGGGGAAATGTACAAGATCTCCTAAATAAATTGTAAGCATTGGGAGAGAAGAGGGTGGAAGGGGTAGTGAATGGAAAAAGGGGGAGGAGAGCATGAGGGAACTAAGTAGTTGAGATGGGGAAAATCAAAGGGAAAGCAAGGAAAGAGATATCTCGATTGAGCGAGCCATTATGGGGTTAGTGAAAAACCTGTCACTAGGAAATTACCAGGAATCCACAAGGATGATGCCAGCTAAGACCTAAGCTATAGTGGACAGGGGGATTTAGTTGGCCTTCCCCAATAAACAGATTAATGGCTACCCTTATTTTTATCACAGAGCCTCATCCAGTAACTGATAGAAGCAAATATAGAAATCCACAGCTAAGCACTGGACCGTGCTCCCAGAGTCCTGTCAAAGAGAGGCATAATATGAGCAAAGGGGTATACACAGCTTTAAATTGTCATATTCTAAAATCTTGTTGAATTCATTCATAGCATCAAGAAACTACTGTTTGGATTATTTAGTACTTTATGAGAAAATATTTATGCTACCTTCCAATTTAAAGAGTTCTACAATTTTTAATTCTTGTTTTCTTTTTTGATTTTATAAAGATTTCAAGTACAAATACTCTAGTAACCTCAGTGAAATTCTGAAACACAGCCTGCTACTACACAGAGAGGACAAAGAGGTGAGTGACCATGCACTCGGCAGGATACCCAACTTTCTAGGCCCTCCACTACCTGCCTTGGATTCTCTAGCCAGCCAGCAGGCAAGTTTTCTGGAAGGTAGGCTGCTCCACCACACCCAACCCATTCATAAGACCCTGAAAGCTAAAATCCTCTGTGCCTTCAAATCCTCCTATTCCCCTAGCAACCTCAGAGGAATGCTGAAACACAAACTGCAACTACACAGAGAGGGCCAAGAGAGGAATTCTGAAGCATAAGTTGTGATTCTACAGAGGAGACCAAGAGAGCAGAACAAGAGAGAGGGCCAAGAGAGACTTCAGTGGCTCCCTGAAACACAGCCTATGACAGTACAGAGCAGACCATGAACAGTTCTCAACAACACAGACAGCCACTGCAAGTATTGGACCAAGAGGCAAAGACACTGCCAGCACCAGCTGATAGAAGAGATGGGTAGGCCCCAATGGAAATATTCATCCAACAACCTAAGAAGCAAAATGGTAACACCAGAACCCAAAGGTCATACAACAGGAAGATTTGATCATCTTAACCCAGAAGAAGCAGAAGAAAATTATTTTAAATACAACTTTATGAGGATGCTGTAGACCTTTAAAGAGGAAATGAAAAATTCACTTAAAGAAATGGAGGAAAAGACAAACAAAAAATTGTAATAAATAAATCTTTTAAAGAAACCCAATCAAACCAAGAAAAAAATCAAAGGGTAAAGCAAACAAAATAGAGGCAATAAAGAAAACAAAAGAGGGAATTATGGATATGGAAATCTGGGAATTACAGAGGCAAGCATAACCAACAGAATACAAGAGATGTAAGAGAGAATCTCAGATGTTGAAGATACTATAGAGGAAATAGATTCATTGGTCAAGGAAACATTAAAACCAACAAAATCTTAACAAAAAAAATCCAGGAAATCTGGGACATCACAAAAAACCAAACCTAAGAATAATACAGATAGAAGAAGGAAAATAAATCTAGCTCAAAGGCACAAAAGACATATTCAACAAAATCATAGAAGAAAACTTTCCAAACCTGAAATAGGATATCCCTATGAAGGTACAAGAAGTTTAGAGGATACCAAATTAACTGGACAAAAAATAAATATAAAGTACCCTCACCACATAATAATCAAAACACAAAGCAAACAGAGTAAAGGAAGATTATTAAGAGTTGCAAATGAAAATGGTCAAGTAACATATAAAAGCATACCTATTAGAATTGCAACCAACTTTTCAATGGAAACCATTAAAGTCAGAAGGCCCTTGAATGATGTGCTGCAAACACTAACAAACCATGCATGCAAGCCCAAACTACTAAATCCAGCAAATCTTTCAATTACCATCAGTGGATAAAATAATACATTCCACAACAAAACAAGATTTAAACAATAACTGTCCACAAATACAGCCCCACAGTAAGTACTATAAAGAAAACCCCACCCAAGGAAGCTAACTGCAGCCTCAGAAACAAAAGTAATAAATAACCTCACACCACCAAAACCAAAGGAAAGAAACACACAAACAGTACCACCAAAAAATAACAGGAATTAACAATCACTGGTCATTAATATATTTTTAATATCAATGGACACAATTCACCTTTACAAAGACACAGTCAAAAAGAATAGATATGAAAGCAGGATCCATCCTTCTGCTGTATACATGAAAACACATCAACCTCAAAGAGATACATCCTTCAGAGTAATGTGTTGGGAAAATATTTTCCAATCAAATGGACCTAAGAAACAAGTAGGCTAGTACTTGTCAGCTATTATCCTAATAACTAACAAAATAGACTTCAAGCTAAAATTAATCATAAGAGATGGAGAAGGACACATTTTATTCATAACAAAACAATCCCTCAAGATCAACTCTCAATCTTGAACATCTATGCCCCAAATACAAGAGCACCCACATATGTAAAAGTAACATTCCTAAAGATTAAGTCACCTATCAAACCTCACACACTAATATTACAAGACTTTAACACCCTACTCTCCCCAATGGACAGCTCACCACACAGAAACTTAACAGAAAAATAAGAGAACAGATTTCATTACTGAAATAGACTTAAGAGACATCAATAGAAAATTTCATCCAAACATAAAAGAATGTACCTTCTCAACACCTCATGGAAATTTCTCTAAAACTAACCACATACTTGGTATCAAAGCAAACCTCAACATATACAAAAAAAAGAGTAACCCATATATCATATTGGATTACTATGTTTTAAAGTTAGAATTTAGCAATACTAATTGAAGAAAGCCTACAAACTCATGGAAATTGAACAGTGCTCTATTGAAACACGCATATGACAAGTAATAAAAATAAAGAAATTAAAAGCTTCCTTGAATTCAACAAAAATGAAAGCACAATGTATCAAAATCTATGAGACACTATGAACGCAGAGCTAAGAGCAAAGTTCATAGCAATAATTGCTTACATATATAGTTGAGAAATCTCATACTAGTGATGTAACAGCACATCTGAAAGCTCTAGAACAAAAAGAAGACTCACCCAAGAGAAGTAGATGACAGTAAATAATCATATTGTGGGCTGAAATAAAAATAGAAACAAAGTAAATAATACAACCTCTCAATGAAACAAAGAGCTGGCTCTTTGAGAAAATCAACAATATAGACAAACCCTTATCCAAATTAATCAAAAGACAAAGAGAGAACATCAAAATTAACAAAATTATAAATGAAAAGAGGTACATAACAACAGACACTAAGGAAATACAGAGAATCATTATGT
The DNA here is from genome assembly GCA_001685095.1 of Ellobius talpinus. Lineage (NCBI taxonomy): Eukaryota > Metazoa > Chordata > Mammalia > Rodentia > Cricetidae > Ellobius > Ellobius talpinus. The sequence goes on from LOJH01017931.1 coordinate 7,543, forward strand.
TATACTACAATAACCTGTATTCCTCACAATTGGAAAATGTAAAAGAAATGGAAAAATTTCTAGATAGGTACCACATACCAAAATTAAATCAAGACCAGGTGAACAATTTAAACAGACTTATAAATTTGAATAAATAGAAGCAGTCATCAATAGCTTTCCAAAAAAGAAAGAAAGAGCCCAGAATCGAATGGTCTCTGTCTGGGCAGACTCAACAGACATCTATAGAAGATTCCATTCAAACTTAAAAGAATACACTTTTTTTTTCTCAGCACCTTATGGGACCTTCTTAAAAACTGAGAACATACTCTGTAACAAAGTAAACCTCAACAGATTAAAAAAATGAACTAGCCATGTATCTTATCAGATAACCAAGACTTAAAGTTAGAATTTAATAGCAACACCAATTTCAGGAAGCCCACAAACACATGGAAATTGACCAATGCTCACCTGAGTCACCAATGGGTCAAGGAAGAAATAAAGAAATATATTAAAGACTTCCTAAAATCCAAAGAATATGACAGCACAACATCCTCAAAAATGGGACAATGAAATCAGTGTTAAGAGGAAAATTCATGCACTAAATGCCTATGTAAAAAAATCTGGAAAAAGTCCATGCTAACGAGTTAACAGAACACTAGAAACCTCTAGAACAAAAAGAAGCAAACTCACAGAGGACTAGGTGACAGGAAAAAATTAAATTGAGTGCTGAAATCACCAAAATCAATGAGGCAAAAGTGGGTTCCCTGAGAAAATCAACAAAACAGACAAACCTTTATCCAAATTAATGAAAAGTAAATGTCTAAATTAACAAAATCAGAAATGAAAAGGGGGACATAACAACAGACAGGGAAGAAACTCAGTGAATCATCAGATTATAACTGAAAAACCTATATTCCACAAAATTGGAAAACTTAAAGAAAATGGATGATTTTCTGGATAAACATCTCTTACCAAAATTAAATCAAGAGCAGATAAGTAAATTAAACACACCTATAAATGCTAAGGAAATAGAAACTGTCATCAAAAGTATCCTAAGCAAAAAAAGAAAAGCCCAGAACCAGATGGATTAAGCACAGAGTTATACAAGATTTTCAAAGAAGAACTAATACCAATATTCGTTTTGTTACACATGATGGAAAAAGAACAACATAACATTGTCAAACACTTTTTAGCAGGCCACAGTTACCATATACCCAAACCACACAAATACAATACTAAGAAAGAGAATTATAGACCAACCTCACTCATGAACATTGATGCAAAAATTCTCAATAAAATACTGGCAAACCAAATGCAAGAACACATCAAAAAATTATCTACCATGATCAAGTAAGCTTCATCACTGAGATGTATGGATGGTTCAACACCTGAAAATTTGTCAATATAATCCATAAAACAACTGAAAGGAAAAAAAACCCACATGATTATCTCATTAGGTGCCAAAAAGGGCTTTAATAAAATTCAACAACCCTTTATGATAAAATTCTTAGAGATATCAGGGATAAAAGTAACAAACATAATAAAGCCAGTCTATAGCAAGTCAACACCCAACATCAGACTGAATGGAGAAAAACTCAAAGAGATTCCACTGAAATCAGGAACAAGACAAGATTATTCACTCTCTCCCTATCTTTTCAATATAGTACTCGAAGTTCTAGCTAGAGCTGCAATACAACAGAAAGAGATCAAGGGGTTATAAAATGGAAAAGAAGAAGTCAAACTCTCACTATTTCCTGAAGATATGATAGCATACATAAGTGAATTGAAACATTCTATTAGGGAACTCCTACAACTCATAAACACCTTGAATAATGTACCAGGATACAATATTAACTCAAAAAAATCCACAGCTCTCCTTTAATCAGAGGATAAATGGTCTGAGAATTAAATCAGAGAAACATCACCCTTCACAATAGCCACAAATAACATAAAGTATCTTGGGTTAACTGTAACCAAACAGGTGAAAAACAGGTATGGCAAGAACTTTTAATCTTTTAAGAAAGAAATTGAAGAAGGCACCAGAAAATGGAAAGATCTTCCATGCTCTTGGGTAGATAGAATTAACATAGTACAAATGGCAAACTTACCAAAAGGAATTTACAAATCAATACAACGTCCAGCAAAATTCTTCACAGACTTTGTTAGACAATCATCAACTTATTACAGTAAACAAAAAATCCAGAATAGCCAAAACAATTCTGTATAATAAAGGAACTTCTGAAAGGATCACAATCCCTGATTTCAAACTCTACTGTAGAGCTACAGCAATAAAAAAAAACAGCCTGGTATTGGCATAAGAAAAGATAGGAGGACAGCTGGAATCAAATTGGACACCCAGATATCAATTTACACACCTACAAACACCTGATTTTTGACAATATGCATATGCATTGCAAACCTAGCAGGAAAGAACACACAAAAGTTTTAATAGTGTTGTTTTTCCTTCCTTTGTATATTAAAGTACAGAAGAATAATTTCTCTTCACCTTACATATTTATTGCTTTATATGAACCAATATTTTTCACAGGATTCACAAATTTTTCATAAGAGATATCTATTAACATTTAGTGTTGTCTCATCTGCAAAAAGATACTGATAAATTCCACAAATGTATGTCCATTTTTACAACCAAAATAACATGGAAGTTTGTATTGTAATTGCTGATGATTGCAAATTAGGTATGTTGATTCAAAATACCCATATGTAGAAAGTTTATTTAGGATCAGCTGAATTTATTAAAACCCCAAATCAAGTGAAATTGTATAGAGAGGTATCTTTCCTAATTTTTAAAAATCAATACAAGAAATGTTTGTATTCCACTGAGATAACAGTCATTGCACCAAACTCATAACTGCTAATATCACATACAGTTACAGAGCACCCTGAACTCCATTATTCAAAAGACCATGATCTGACACAGATTTGCCATACATTAGGAAATTATGTTTAGAGTATAGGTTTTTTTTTATTTTGGCTATAGCTCACATTTTGTAGCAGATGGTCTCATAATTTCAAAAAATAACCACTTTAATTGCATACATTCAGTAAGAGATGAGTTTCTCTTTAGTTCTTATTGTTGAAGTGAATAATTTTGAAATGTTGTTTAACATTTCCAATGCTGGTATGACATAAGGAGGCTTTATTTGTCTCTTATTCTATTTCCACAAAAATGGAATACATGGTGTCACTCTTAACAGAGAAATACCTAAGGGATTTCTAAGATAATTGTTTCCATGGTAATCAATTTGGTCAGAAACACACAGGCAAATTACGCCCATGAGGCAAATTCAGAAATTCAGATGATAGGTCAAGCTGAGGGGAAGGTTATCTCCACATAACATGAATAACTTCATAAGCACATATCAGACTGGCAGAAAATATGAGCCAAAGCAAAATTGTGAGAAAACTCATCACTGTGACACCCTTCTGTAAGTTAATTCTTTAAAATTTCCAGTTATCTCTTTTTAGCAATACCCACTTTGTTTTAGTTGAATAGTTTCTTTTACCTCTGCTGTCTTTAGAGTCTGGTTACTATGTTTCCTTCAAATCTCCTTTTCTATGTATGCTCATGTCCACATCAGGAAATCATCATTCTTTATCAATAAGAGAAGTATAAATATTCCATTTAACCTAACTATGTAAAATATTTTAATTCAAAAAGTGCATATTAGATAAGATATCTTTCAGAGTGGAATTAGGAGTAGAAATGAAGAAAGTTAAGTGATGATTTTGAAAATAAGTTTAAAATATTCTGCCAAATATTGTGTGCTAGAAGAAAAATTAGTCTTTTCCATTGATGAGTCTCCTAAATTCTAAATTATTGTTAAATGTAGTTGAGTCTGTCCTGAAAGCATGCAAAAACAAAAAATGGATTCAGCAAATTGAATTCATGTGCATTTGTGTATACACATCCATCCAAACACACACACACACACATATATATATATATATATGCACACACATATATGTATATATATATATATGCATGCATACAGCCAGGTACATAACAATAAGAATCAAGGAAAAAGAGGCTATTCACTTAAGGGGTAATGTGGGTACAGTATGTGGGAATAGTATTTGATAGTAGTTTAAGGAAGAAAAGAGAGGTAAAATGATGAAATTCTACTTCAATTAAAATATATTTAAATAGTAAAATATGTATACAACCAAAGAAAAAAAGAAAACCAATTAATAAAGCAAAACAATAACATATCACAGGAACAATCAATCTGCTAGCTAAGCAATCTGTTAGAAAACAGCAAAAAGCCACCCTTCAGTAACCAGTGTCTATCATATGGTATCTCTTATATTGTGTAATTATGACTAGAACTATAGATATTTATAGAAATGTGAATATTGAGAATATTGTAAGGTTTAGCACTTTGATAGAAGACTGATCAATATAGAAAAGATGAAAAATAGAAGAAAGTTTGCTTCTGAACATCTAAAAAGATTATTCAGTTTGCTCCCACTCATTAATTTTTAATATTTTTTTTATAAACAAGTCAACATTAGATTTTCTAGGAGAACTGCAATTATGTTAGATTCAAGAATTACAGAGATCCTCTGACAGTGTATTTTATTAGGTCTTTGAAAATGCTGATAGATCCTAGGCAAGAGAAGTGAAGGTGAAATGGTTGTCACATTTCTAAAAGCAATTTGCATCTTGAATATGCTTTTTCACTTTTATATTTCATAGATACAAAATAGGTATATGCCAACTTAGAAAAAAATGTAGGTAACAATTATTTTAAAGAAAGATGATTATATATATATATATATATATATGAACACACATATATGCATGTGTCCTTTTGCACATCTAATAATGTGTGTGAATATAAAGGTATGTATGTATAAATATATAAACATGTTCATATATGAATACATATGTGCATACATACAAATATGTCCGTATATATGAACATGCATATCTTAAACAAACTTAAAGAGTACAGATGAGCATTAAAATCATTGGCCATAACTTTGTAAACAATATTGTTTCAAGATACATTATAAATATAATTTTAGGAAACAATGTATCATTCTACTCTGGATACTAGAAAGACTTAATAATTGCTGTGTTCATATTTTATTTTATATATTCATAATGTAATATTAAATTCAATGTGTAACATTCTTTAAGGTATTGTAATATCTAGTATCATTTTCCTAGCTTCTCAGTCATCACATGGAATCAAAACAGTGTGAGCAGCATCATTAAAGTAGGTCTGTTAAATCATGGTTGCTCCTCTATATCAGAAAGTAGCTGAAAGATACTTTATTTTCACACAGGTATTATACATATAAAATACTAGGAGAGACTATTTAAAACGCATTACTTGAGACTTGGTTCTACTTTGGACCACAGGTCACAAAGGACAGACTAACACAAATGAATGCTCTCTCTAAGTAAAACCTTTTATCATGATTGTCATAACTGAGCTCAGCACATCCAATACCAATAGCCATGTTATTGTGGATGGAGAAAGCCCTGGAGTCCTCAATCCTATGCAAGGAACCACAGCCAACTAAGAAATCCTGGGACTGCAAGAAGGATACCCCAGTAAAGTACATCAATTGGCTATCCAACACCAATGGTCAGTTCTGAAAATTTAGTTGCAAGTAACTTTATACAAACAGAATAGCTTGCATATATAAACAATGAAAAAATAAAATTTCTTTTCTACCCCTTTTATTAAACATAGATTTTTCTTCTAATACAATATAGCCTAAACACAGCTTCCCCTCCCTCTACTTCTCATAGTTCCTCTGCACCTCTTCTCTCATCTGGATCTACTTGCTTTAAGTCTCCCACTAGAAAACAACATGTTTCCAAGAAATAATAACAAACCATCATGAAATAAATACAGTAAGACAAAACAAAACCCATCACATTAATAGCAAACAAAACAAACCAACAGAAAATTCAAAAATCTCCAAGATAAGGCACAGGAATCAGAGGCCCACTCCTTTATAAATTCACGAGTCTTTTCAAAGTACTAAACCAAAAGTTATAGAATATGCAGAAAACATGGCATAGACCTATGTAGGTCTCATGCTTGTTGATTCAAATGAGTTTTGTTTAGTTGATTTAGAGGGTTCTGTTCTCCTCCTGAATTTGAAAGGCAATGAGGAACAGTATATGGGAAAATTTGGAACAAAGAAATAAATGTAGAAATGTTATAATTCCATTATAATCTAAAAGCTAAAAAAAAAACATAAAACCCTCAAAAGTTCAGGTTGTCCTGAAACTTCTTGAGATGTGAAATAATAAAAAAATCAAGGAACACAAACTCTATGCTGTATAATCAGCGTCTTTTCCTTAGATATTTGCTTAATTTTTGTAAGTTGCATGTATTTACTTATCTGCAATCATGCTGCTGTAGCAGATGGATGTGTTACCTGATGTCTTCAGAACTTTCTGATTTTTCATCCTTACTGCATCCTTCTCAGTTGGTAGAAAACAGTTAAGTAAAATAATTCTGATTATGTCATCAATTATTTCATTGTTCACCTGTTCTAGGAAAAAATAAAATAAGACCCATAAGTTGAAAAGCAATAAGAGAGTTACTGAAGGAAGCTGGAATTGAGTAATTATTTTCCACCATCTGGCCTGAGTATTGTCTATTAGATCAGTATAAGCAACTTGTTTGTGCTTTGAGGTGAATAATTGCTGCTCACTGAAAGTATAATGTCATACTCATCTAAGGCTGACAGCCAAAGGACAACTTTGCTTACGTGTTTATGTAATTTATTCTGTTCGTTAAAAGAAAGATGATCAGTAAGTAAGAAGTATAATGAGAAAATATACTGATGATAGATTAGTGACAGATAATATATTACTCATGTGAGGAAACTAGAATTTTTCAAAATCTAACAGCTCTCAAGATTTTTATGCATTTTAAAATTACTATTTTTTAACCACTAAGTCTGAAATAACTGTGTCTTTTAGAGTTCAGGTCTGAATATGGTTTGCCTTGCTCTTCAGTCAATACATCTCTACAGGTATTTGTAGTGGTATTTTTTAATCAGTTAATTTAAGCAAATGTTGTAATATGTATTTGTAAATAAATAAATGTAAACCTGGTTTGTATATTTTAATCTGATATCTGTGTATATATAATATGGTGTTCTGTTCTATATGCTTCCTCACTGGGGTTTTTCAAAAATTTATATTATATGCTTAGGCTAAAATTTTAATTAACAATATCACAGAAAAAATCTGCTGATGTTTAATGAAATCATTATGCATGGTGCCAACAATGGCAGTGATCTATCAGACCATTTTCACTGATATTCAGTCTAACTCACTACCAGTTTCCAAATTTATTCCTTATTTTCTTTGTGGATTGTCTTCATCGCTAGTGAGAAATTTAGACATTTTAAAAAGAAACCATGCACCCATTATTTGGTTTTTCGCAATGCTATCCTGCTTCCTCACTGCTCTCCTCTAGGGGAATTTCACGATAGAGCAGGTGTATCACAGTCACAACTGATGCTTCTCTCCTTGAGTTGTTGCTCTTGGCACATTGGGCAGCAGTGTCAATATATCTGGCTTAGAATTCTCTTTACAATAATGCACTTATATTCCATTAAGTTTCAAAGTGATATAAATTCTACAAAGAAAGTTGTTTTCTTCATATGACTATTTCATAATCATTCTTTTATTGCAGGTCATTTCTTATGACACACTGGGTAAAATGGATCGAGGCAATCAGTCTGTGGTGTCAGAATTTATACTTTGGGGACTTTCACAGTCACAGAGTATCCAGGCTTTACTCTTTATGGTGTTCTTGACACTTTATCTCTTTATTGTTTCTGGAAATACTGTTATCATGGTCTTAATCACCACTGACCGCCATCTCCATTCTCCCATGTACTTCTTGTTGGCTAACCTGTCCTTTATTGACATGTGTCTTTCCTCAAACACCACTCCTAAGATGATATCAGACTTTCTCAGAGAAAACAAGACCATTTCCTTTTCAGGCTGCATGTCCCAGATTTTTTTTGCCCATTGCATTGCTGGAGGAGAGATGATGCTGTTGGTGGCAATGGCTTATGACCGCTATGTGGCTATCTGCAAGCCACTCTACTATTTCACCATTATGAACCTGAAAAGATGCTCTGGACTGGTGTTGGTTTCATGGACTACTGGTTTTGTTCATGCCATGAGTCACCTGTTAGTGATTGTGGAGTTGCCTTTTTGTGGCCCCAAAGAAATAGATAGCTTTTTCTGTGACATGCCATTGGTGATCAAGCTAGCTTGTGTGGATTCCCATGATTTGGATATTCTAATGAATGCTGACTGTGGGGTGGTAGCTATAGCCTGCTTCATTCTATTGATCATTTCCTACACATATATCATTATCACTGTTCACCAGAGCTCCAAAGCTGGTGCATCTAAGGCTCTGTCCACATGCAGTGCCCACATCACAGTGGTGATGATCTTCTTTGTGCCTTGTCTTTTCATCTATGTATGTCCACTCAATATTATCTGGTTGGATAAATTTCTTGCTGTATTTTACTCTGTTTTTACACCTCTCCTCAACCCAGCTATTTATACACTGAGAAATAAAGAGATGAAAAATGCTATGAAAAGGTTTGTAAGCAACCACTTTGGTCCCAAATAAAATCTCTAAACCCAGAATATAAACTATTTACTTCAAATAATGAGACTAGCTGTATGAAATAGACTGTAAATCAGAAAATAAAAGTGTGTATTAATTTCCCTATATTGGTATAATTTTAGATGTTAAAGAGAAATGACAATTTACTGACCAACCACAAAAACATTGTGAATCTTCCATCTTAAATCTGAAAATGAATGTTCTTTGTATACCAGAATGTCATTCAACTACTCTTCTATGGCTTTAATAAAGTTTAACTTAGCATTTATTGACCAAACTCATATGCTTATCCTTGTGCATTATGTCTTAGTAAATTTTACCTGAGTAAAGCTTTGTATAACACCCACGTGCCCAATTGGACAATGTTTTTTGTCAGTTGACCAAAGTTCTCACTCTTGCTTAATAACAGCTATCTAACAAAACACTAATCTTTTTGACAGGAGAAATTAAGGAGAGAAGAACACTCATTACTTCACAAAATGACAGTGGATTATACTTAGTGTTTTTACTTTAAATCAGATTCATAAAGTGCAATAAAACATGACTTGGCAATGTGAGTCTTGCAGCAGGATATTAGGAAATGACACAGCCAGGTCTCTTATTAGGTTTGGTGTGGAGGTAGGACTCCTGGGTTAGTGTGATTTGAGTGAAGCCTGAAGAAGTGTAAGAGCCAGATATCTTATTGTAGTAATATTTCATTTGTATTTTAATAAATAAGCTTTTCTGAAGATTAGTCAGTGTCATTTAGAGGATTCTGGGAGGCAGGATCGCTATTTCAGAATGACGTACAGGTAAGAGCCAATGACTGACTGTTTTGCTTTTCTAACCTTCAGGATGAACCCTAATATCCATTTCTTTGCTTTTATAAATCCTGCCTCTAAGAATTCTCAGAATGAGACTGTGTATGAGAGCTGTCTTCTCCTGCCTTATATTCCTCTCTAGGGCTGGGATAAATGGCATGTAACATCATTGCCTGGTTTCTAAGGCAAATTAATGTGGTTACAGGTATTAAATCTGTGTGTCACCACACCTCATCTGTAAGCTGATAAGGGCAGCTGTTTTATTTTCGGATCTTCAGGCAAGCTTTATTTATTAAAATAGAAATGAAATCAAAACATTTTCTCACATTGCAGGCATGTGAGCTGGAGCATGGTAGAGTTTGTTATGCAAAGTATCATTTAAAGATACCTCATTTTTAGAATAGTTAACAATATATATTCCCAAATTGCTTACAGGGGAGGACTGAAGTATTCTTATTACATACATTGACTGGTAACATAAAAAACAATCACAGAGATGTTCATTATCTTTATTATGTATATTCTTCATAGAGAACACATGTATTAAAATTATTCTTATTTATTTATATTTTATTATATTTTAATAATGGGGTAAAAATGAGCTAGAAATAATTAAAATTCAAATAAGCCAATGGAACAAATTCTGGTAGATAAATCAATGAAATAGAATGAGAAATCAATGAAATAGAAAATATACTAATAGGTGAATCATGTATTAGTGATTACCAGAGATAGAAACAATTGTGTGGGGAGTATGAATTTATTTTGAAGAATTGGCTCCAAAAGGACATATATAAAGGTTGTTAATTACATGTTTGACAGGTTATGTTGGTTGAGTAGCCAGGGAAGCACTGACATAGTTGATATTTGGAGCTGATGAGTTCCAAGGATATCTAGAGGCAGAATTTAACCTGTTTCTCTTAATACTTTAAGTGGACTGAAGAAAGACCTTGAACTACAGATAACAATTTACTTCATTAAAAACCTAGTGACATAAATTATAATTTTATCTAAGAAAAATTTCACAAACACAAGTATGGTAGCATTTGGCAAATATCTCATTATTGGAGTTGACAATATCTACACATAAAATTAATGATTATTATAAGTAAATTAAAACTGGAATCTTTGCAGTGTTTTGATTAAATTTTGAACTTGATAAAATGTCAATTACTCTGATCAGTGAAATGGAAAATAATAAAGTAATTAGGTGATGATATACCAGTGTTTTTGATAACACTATAGATTATAACAAAATATCGAAATTTTTATACATATGTGTTTATCAGCTTAGAGGAAACATATGAAGTTGCCTAAATTATTATGCCTTTCCCTTGGGATTCAGTGTAAGGTAAAAATTCATTTCTCATATTTCTGTTCATTGTACTTGAAGTCTTAGACAATGTACAAATTCAAAAAAGGATATAAGAATTAAAAATTGTAGAACTCTTTAAATTAAAAGATAGAATAAATATTTGTTCAAAAAATACTAAAGAATACAAACAGTAATTAATTGATACAATGAATGAATTCAGCAAGATTGTAGAATATGAAAATTTAAAATTGTGTATACCCCTTTGTTCATGCTATCTCTCTTGCCTCTCTTCTACAGGACTCTGGGAACTTGGCCCAATGCTTAGCTGTGGATCTCTGCATCTGCTACCATTAGTCACTGGGTGAAAGTTCTGTAATGACAATTAAGGTAGTGATAAATCTGATTACAGGGGAAGACCAGTTCAGGCACCTTCTCCATTACTGCATGTGTCCTTGTGGATTTCTGATAATTTCCCTAGTGCCAGTTTTCTTGCTAAACCATCAAGGCTCTTTCAATCAAGATATCTCTTTCCTTGCTCTCCCTCTCTGTTTCCCCATCTCATCATCCAGTTCCCTTCTGTTCTTCTCCCCCATCTCCCCTCCTATAGGCATTATTTCTTCCCTTCTCCTACCTCCATGCTCCCAATTTACTCAGGAAATCTTGTCATTTTCCCCTTTCCAGGAGGATTATGTATGTGTCCCTTAGGGTTCTCCTTTTTACCTAGCTTCTCTGGGGTAGTAGACTATCTATGCTGATTATCTTATATTTTGTACCTAATATCCACTTATAAGTGAATACATACAATGCTTGTCTTTCTGGGTCTACATTACCTCACTCAGAGTGCTTTTTTCTAATTACATCATTTTCCTTGCAAATTTAAAGATGTTATTGCTTTTTGCTGCTGAGTAATGTACCACTGTGTACATCTACCACATTTTCTTCACCCATTCTTCAGTTGATGGACATCTAGGTTGTTTCCAGGTTCTGGGTACTACAAATAATGCTGCTATGAATAGAGTTAAGCAGATGTATCAATATACATCCTTTGGGTATATGCCCAAGAGTAGTATTTCTTGGTCCTGACATAGATTGATTACCAATTTTCTGAGAAACTGCCATGATGATTTGCAAAACGACTGTGTAAGTTTTCATTCCTATCAGCAATGAAGAAGCTTTCCCCTTACACTACAACCTCTCCAGCATAAGCTGTCTGTCACCTGGATAGAGACCATGATGGGGACACCCACAGAAACAGTTGACTAGAGCTAGTGAGAGCTCATTAACTCCAGACTGACAACAGGGGAGCATACATAGGACTAAACTAGACCCTCTGAATGTAGGTGAGATATGTGTTGCTTGGGTAGTCAGTGAGGCCCCAGACAGTGGGACCAGGATCAATACCTAGTGCATGAACTAGTTTTTTGGAGCCAGTTCCCTTTGGAGGGATACCTTGCTCAGCCTAAATACAGGTGAAAGGTCCTTGGTACTGCCTGAAAATCATGTGCCAGACATTGCTGACTCACCATGGGAAGTTTTACCTTCTCTGAGAAGTGGATTGGGAGTGGTTGGGGGACACAGTGGAGGGACTTGAGTCAGGGGAAGGAGTGGGAACTTGGATTGGTTTAAAATGAGAAAAGATTGTATAAAAATAAAATTGAATAATTCATGTATACCTGCACCTTAGCTGCCGATATGCAGAAATGAAATCAATAGTTCTTTCATAATATCAATATCTAAAGATTATTTTAACAAAGCTGTGTCATGAGGATATAAGGGGTCACATTTCTTAAATTTCTTGGCAGAATACTGTTATTTGCTATTTGTTTGAAGATTTATTCCACAACAACATATTGTGCTTAGAAATTATATATATATATATATATATATGTTTTCTTCCAGATCATTCTTACTCCTGTCCAATTGTGAATCAAAATACTGTTTACAAGCTCCTATGAAACTTAGTGGCTCCAGTTTTTCTAAAATTAAAGACAGATTTAATCACAAAATAATTCGTGAGACTTCTTCCAGTTTGTGTATTCTTTACTCAGTAAAACATAATTATCCCAAAATTCCAATATTCAAAGAGATGACTCCTGTTGTGAGATACATTATGGTTTGACTAGGTCATTAGAGCCTTTCTTTAGAATCATATTATGCAAATTAAAGTTGTTTTGAGTGTTTATTTGTTTCAAAATGTTGGTGTATTTTGTTTCTTTGATAGTGAATAAAAAATTCTTGATCATATCTCCATGAGAAATATTTATGAATGAAGATGTTTCAAGGGTCCTCATGTATATTAAAACAAAATCTATTGTAGAAAATAAGAATTTAAAAATGGAATTTTTCAGAAAAAAAGAAGTTTGTGACTCACTGTGGATTACATTTTCATAATTTATGTTGCTAAGCAGAGAATGATAAAAATGGAATGTTTATTAAGTGTCCTTTTCACCAGTAGAGTCTCCTCTAATTTCATTTGGGACTCTTAAAAAAACTGAAGAAGTTGTTATGATTCTATTTTTAAATTTGCATATACAGAAGGGATTCTCCTCCATCTTACACACTGCTTATGTTATAATAACCAAGGACCAAGTATGATTAAAGAGAAAATACTTTCACTACAATAATTTTGAATTCAATCCTTAAAATTTTGTATTTTTCATAAATAACTTTTACCTTGACTTTTTTCTTTTAAGAAAAATATCTTTGTACTCATAGGAATGAGAATCAGGGCTTTGGGTTTAAGCACAGACCCAATGCCTGATCATGGCTACATTAAGAAATATTTCTGGGCCTTCATTTTGTGTTTTCAAAGTGTATCAACCCAATGACTAATTATCAGAGTTTCTATAGTTATAACAATAAATTTTGCAACAATTATATGAAATAAATGTTCATGCTAGGTTTCAATTGGAATACATAAACACACACACTCATGCACACACACACACACACTCATACAGGCTCAAAGCAGGCCACACATATACACACAGAAAATGTTAGATTTTGAGGGACACAGGAATTCTATAAATCCACTAAATGAGTAACAAGAAATGTGTTAAAAAGTAAAATTAGTTTTAGGAGGAAGTAATTATTGATAGTGGAACACTCATAAAAAAGGTTATTCTTTAATGTTAACTCATGTTAATTTTTGTAAGTATTTAAGGCAACTCTAGAAGATTTTCCAATTTTTTGAAGAAAAAAATCAATAGATTCTGCACAACAAATTCCTGCTGAAACATAGCATTTAACTACCAATCAAATTCTAACCTTTAGTTGCTAGTACTGATGAATTTTAATTTTTTCATTCTGTTTACTTCTTTCATAACTAAAACAGTAGTTTTAAGAGAAAGAATAGTACTGAGTTCCACTTATACGTTCTTTCAGAGTATTAAGATTTGTGGGACTCTTGCCAATGGACAGGTCAAGCAGACAGAAACTTAACAGAGAAATAAGAGAAATAACAGAAGTAATGAATCAAATGGACTTAACAGACATATGTAGAACATTCCACACAAACAAAAAAGAATATACCTTCTCAGCACCTCATGGAGTCTTCTCTAAAATTGATCATATACTCAGTAACAAAGCAAAACTCCACAGACACAAAAATTTGGATTAACCCCTGTGTCTTATTGGATCACTGTGGATTAAGGTTAGAATTTAGCAACAATACTACTCTCAGAAAGCCTACAAGCTCATGGAAATTGAACAGTGAACTACTGAACCACCCCTGGGTCAAGGAA
>LOJH01017932.1:0-22030 GCA_001685095.1 Ellobius talpinus
TAGCCAATAAGAAGCTAGAGCTAATGGGCCAAGCAGTGATTTAAATAATACAGTCTCTGTGTGATTATTTCGGGGCTTAGCAGCTGGGAACCAATAAGCAGCTCCCACCTACAAGGCAGAGAGAGAACTAACTAGGAATGGTGTGGACTTTTTAAACCTCAAACCCCAGCCCTAGTTACACACTCCTCCAATAAGGTCTTGTCTTCTCATCCTTTCCAAACAGTTCCACCAACTGGGGACCAAGTATTCAGACATATGAGACTGTGGGGGCCACTCAAAGCTCCATACCACACACACCAGGGTGAGACAGGGGAGTCTGCTTGTGTACCATGGAACAGTCTACAGAAAAATCAGGAAAGTCAAGTGGAGATACCCTGTCCAAACACTTGTTGAATGCTTCTGAAAACCACTGATGTCAAACAGAGGTACAGACTGAGCATTCATGGGCATGGGGATCAGGGTCATGAGGCCTAAATATAATATGGGGCCTACACTAGACTTGGGGACAAAGGAAGGTCCATTTGTGGAAGACTAGAACCTCCAAGCAGCCTTTATCTCAGTTAGTTGCGCCGCAGAATGTGAATTTCTTAGTTTTGGGACATGTATCACTACATGTGAGATTCAAGGATTTGACTCCTATAGGTTAGCTTGCCTGGCCACAGTACGAACAGATTTTACCTGGTCAAATGTTGCTCTGGTAAAATCTCGGGTAGGGAGAACCTGGGAGAGACTGACTCTTGAGCCTGTCAATGGAGTCAAGACAATGGACCCCCAGCATAGAGGGGTCTCATATAATCTGTGGAAGAGTGAAAGGCAACAAAAGATTGAATGGAAGGGATGTCCTCCTTTTAAACAATTTCTGAACTGGAAGTGGCTTTTCCTGACTCTGGACCCAGGCTTTGACCACGGCTCTCTATAGACTCCGGACTGTCTATCTACCCACTGCCAGGCTTGGAACTTGTGAGTGTGAGCTACCTCCTTATAATCCCTCGCCCGCGCGTGCCGATTTGGCTTCTCTGGGGAAGGCTGGGTTGCATAGCTGTTAACATCAAGGGACATGAATGTGGCATGTGCAGGATCTCTCTTAACTACCTTGGGACATCTAAAGCAATGCCACAATCTCAAAAACTTGGCATTTCCAAATCTTGCATTAGTGATGGATCTAGGAATGAATGAGGGTGGAGCATGGGGCTGCAGAGGTGTGTCACTGCAGTGTGCAGGGCAAAGGAGGTGGTAGTGAGATCTGCAGTAATGGGAAATAATACTCCTGATTGGTACCTACAGTCACCATGTCCACGTCAATGAAGGCTCTGTCTCTAAACAGCACTGGCAGTCATGCGGAAGGAACTCAGAAGACATTTATGAATGTTTTGACACGGATCTGATCAGGTCTTTCATGGAATTGCTGCTGCAGCTGTGACATGCTCACCTTAAAGGATTTCTGCTCACAGCCAGCCTAGGAGTACACTGTTCGCTGTGCTGGTGGAGGGATGAGCACTTTTGGACAGACAGAGAAAGCAATTCATGTCATACATGTAAAGTTTCCAGCTAGCTGACCCAGAGATGGAGAGGTGACCCTGGACTGTCCCTTGGGCCCAGTGTAATAGCAAGGAAGATTTGCAGGCAAAGGAAAGGGGGCCAAAGTGGCGCAGTATGGGGAGCAGCTGACCTTCCATTGCTGATCTGAAGATCGAAGAGGAATCTGGGCAAAGAGCTAGAAAGCCAAGGGGCAGGCTGGTTCCAAGAGCCCAGAAAGAGCTTCTCCTGCCACCTTGATTTTAGGACAGCAGAACCCACTGTGGACTTCTAACTTCAGAACTGTGAAGTAACAGACTCCTGTTCTGCCAACCCTTTGGTAGAGCCACATGTCATAGTGGCCACAAGGTACTTAGGCATAGGCTAATGAGGCCCTTGCTCACAGTGGGGTCTGTGATGAAGCTAGGGGACCCAGAGCTTAGAGTTCCAGACTCGTTTTCCTGTACTCCAAATGTACACTAGCTGGTGTTGTCTCAGCCCAGACCTTCCTAAATTAAGTAGTCTATGAGCTTGAAGGGGAACATAACTTTCCTCAGATGCCAGCCCTGGCTCACTTGCGGCTGCTTGATACAAATGTAGCTTTTATGTGCTGCCTGAAACTGCCTGTGCCACCTCGACTAGGATTTGCATCTGATCTCAGAAGCACTGGGTTCATTACCACTGACCATGAACCCCAGTCCTACCCGTGTTTTCATCAGGTTGATGAAATTCTCCTCTTTTTGCTCTCTCTAAGGTGCGCATGGGTATGAACTTTGGGGATGTGTTTATTACATTTACTACATTGATCTGCCAGATTTTGTTTATTGATTTGAATATTGAGATAGGCTTGCATGCATGGCATAAGCTCTGCTTGTAATAATGTGATTATTCTTTATCACTGACATAGTGTCCCCACTTGGGAGATCACCTGCAGTTTCCTCTCCGGTGATTCCTTCCTGCAGTTTTGGCATGGGGTGATTCTGGCTTTGTGAAAGGAACTGGAAAGTTCTGCTTTCTCCCAGCAGTTTCTGCACGAGCTGGACAGAACTTATTTTAAATGTTTATAGCATTCCGCAGGGAAGCCATCTGGGTTTAGAGATTTCGTGCTGTGGGAGTTTAAACTTAGGAGTTCCATGTCTTGAGCAGCCATGGAGCTGTTCACAGGCTCCATTTCATATGGGCTGGGTCATGGTGGGTAGTATGTCTCAAAGAGTCAGCTTTTAGCTGTCAAGAACGATACAAAGAGAGATGCCTGTGACCTCCTGTTTACTGCGCTTTACTACCTGTGGGGTCATGTGGCTCACCCTCTGACACTGGCCATTATGTCGTTTTTTCAGTATTCTGGACTTGACGGAGCCTTATTCATTTTGCTGCTGCCTTCAGACAATCCTGCTTTTGTTCACCAGCCTTTCTCTGCTCTTTTCAAGCCCCCTTATGGCCTGCCTTCCTGTGCCTTGGGTTTACAGTGACCTTCTTTTCCTCGTTTATTGAGAGCTCTGTTGACTGGCGCAAGAGGTCACCTTAGCCTGATGTCGGCGGTCTGTGCTATGCTTCTCCCTCCCAGCTCTGCTTTGTCTGCCACCTGCATGCTTTGAATGTGACATTTTAACATCCCTTCATCCCAGCGTCCTGAAGTGCCTCCAGAATCTTCCTGGGCAGCCCAGAGAGCACAACTTCCCTGGAGGTGACCAAGATGAGGCCGAGAAGTGCTCATCCTTTCAGCCCTGCAGGAGACTTTCAATGCAGCCCTGTCCTGCAGAGCCAACAGAGTTTTCTTCTGTCTGGTCCCTCAGTCTCTACTAAATACACAAAGGGCTTCCTTATGACCTTTCTATATTTGCATAAAATGCTCTTGAATTATACCCTCCCCTGACACTTCCCATTCCTCTTTCTACCCATGATGGTAGGGTTACCAAGCACACTAGTGCCTGTCTGGGGTCTAGCCTGTCTGAACCTGTTCCCTAACTGGTCAACAAACTGGGTGTGTGAAGTAGGTCTGCCCTCCAATTGTTTGTGGGTCATGTGAAATCACGTGGATCAGGCCCTCCCTCCTGGCTCCGGAAAGGGCGCAGAGACAGGTCGCAGCAGTGAAGTGTGAATTGACAGTCTCTGGGGAAACCACATCTGTGTTTAATGTGTGTAGACTCCAGACAAGAGCACCACAGTTGTGGAGAGATGGAATGTCACCGACCCTGAGCCAAAACTGTCTTACTGCCTTTTACCCTCAACCTCTGCATCTAACTTAATATCCAAGGGACTAGTAGGTAATGCTTTTTAAAAAGGAGCTTTAGTTACTTATTCACCCATTCATTATGTGTGTGTCTCTGTGTGTGTCTGTGGGGGGGATTGCTGACTGAGGCCAGAAGAGGACAACAGATCCCCTGGACTGGAGTTACAACTACTTATGAGCCACCTGACATGCATGAAGGGAACCAAACTCGGGCCCTTGAACAGCAAACACTCTTAACTACTGAACAGTCTCTCCAAGCCCTAGGTAAAACTTGAAATATATTAGATCAGCAGACATCTAGCTTCCATAAACTCCAAAGCTAAGAGCCCTGTGAGATAGAATTTGAAACTTACAGGGAAGGTTTCCTTGCTTAGCTGTAGCCTGCCTGCCTTCTGTCCTTACCTAAGTGGAAAATGCATTGATTTATTATTTTCTTTTGTTCTAAGGCTATAAAAGCTCACATAACTGCTTTTTGTGGATGAACATGTCACTCAGGGAAACCTGATTCTGTGTTCATGGGCCACGGCCATTCATATTGGCTCAGAATAAACCGTTGTGTATTGGTATTGCCGTAAGAGGGATGTGTTCTGTGTTGACACCAGATATGACCCCACCAGGACAGGTAGACAGAGCTGCAGGAGGATAAGCTGGGGGAGACAAGCGCTCCGTCCCCAAAGATGCTGCCAAGCCCCAATGGACTGACTTACTGTGTCATATCCACTAATGGAAGGCCCACTTCTGCGCCCAGAGTCATAAAATTCTATAAGCAGTGGCTCAACCTTAACCCCATTGTGCACTAGGACCTGGAAGCCCCTCTCCACTTACTATTGGTGACAAACCGTAAGACAATGACTCAAGGCACTGAGTTGGCTCCTTATTGTCCCCCTCACCACCCTGCCCAGCCAGAGTGTGGACTCATCCCATTCTAGGGGCACCCATCCCCAGACACCCTTACAAGGTGCTTGAGGACAATGTATGTGACTGCAGTCATGTATGTTCCCCTTAACTCATCCCACTGGATGCCCAGGACACCTGTTCACAGGTTGTCACCTTTGGGAGGGGGATGCCTTGGTATCCTGCCTCACATCTGTTCTATGTTTATAGGACACGGTGATTCCCAAACAGGCCATCTTTTCTCTAGAGCACATGATCTCAGGGCAGGGTGTGTCTCCTTAGCTGGAGGATAAGGTGACATGACATGTTTGGAAGTCATTTGCTCCTGGAAATCTTGGCATGATGCCCACCCAGTGCCTTGCAGGAAAGTAGAGCCAGATATGAATGCCAAAGCCAACTGAGGGAGAGCTGAGTCCCTTCTTGAGGTTTTATAGGCACAAATACGGGATTCAACTGTATTCTAGCACCCAGGTGTGGTGGGTCTTCCTAAACTAATGTTGATTTGAAACCTAAGCAATCTGATGGGTCTCTCCTAGTACTTAAGATGTGACTCAAAAATCAGGACTGTAGATCGTGTGGGAAGTAGCAGAAGAAGGAAAATCTGTCAAGGCTCTAAGCATGTTGAATATGCATGCATGCACGTGTGTGTGTACAGCATGTAGATATACACATGAATGTGCATATGTGTGCCTGTGTGGACCTAGGTAAGTATGTCTGCACTCCTGTGCCCATACGCTGCTTCTTCCACATCAACAGTGGCAGAGAACTGGACACCCTGCTGCATCCTGTTCATTACAGGAGAGCTGCTAGCCAAGTTCTCCCTGCCTTTCCTAAAAGATGATAGGAAACCAGTCCTTGGTCCTGGTTCCCTTTGGGCTTGGGGTAAATACTGTTCACACAAGTCTGACAAATAATGTATTATCTATGACCCTAGATCTGAGTTTTGCAGGGAACCCTGAACTTGGTTAGACTCCAGTAAGCTGTTGATGCTCAGATATTTTTATTAAGTGGGGTCTATACCCCCTACCTTGAGGACCTGCTCACCTTCTTTCCCAGGGAATCTCCTGCCTGCATGTTTAGAAAGCCAGTGTCCATCAGCATGCCCCAAACTGGGTTCTGTACTGGAAATTCTCTAAGTAATTATTCCAGATGTAATAAAGAAAGACAAGGGAAGAGAAGGGGAGATGGATTTATTTCATTAAAGCATGACACAAGTTCAATTTCAAAAGCTCTCCACAGGGTTGGAGAATAAAAGAGTCAGAGAACAGAGCCCAAGAACCCTGACCCTTTGAAATTAATGGGACAATCAAAGCCAATCCACTTCTAATTAGACTAATCATCTGTAGCATGATATGTGACCTTAGGTCAAATATGATCATCTTGTATTTGGGAAAATCTTGCCAATTCTCAGAGATACCTAGGGTGAATGTCCTGGATGGTCTCCCACTATGGACATTTGTGAATGGAATGGTTACAGCAAAGTGACTGCTTAAATTATCCATGTAATTGGCAAGTAATGATGGCCAGGCAGAGCACAAGCCTGGGGGATGCCTTCACATGGCTATTGTGTAAACTGTGGCCATGGGCTAAAAGTCAGAGGGCAGGTGGCCAATGCTGAGCAAATGGTGAGCCTTATTTTGTTTATATTTCAGGCGATTCAGGCATTTTTCCATCCATTCACTCTTCATTCAGTACGAACTCTCAGGCAGTACCAGTGCCAAGAAGAAAGGTTGTGAAGCTGGTGCAGCTGAAGCTCCAGCCTCCTATTCTTCCACCAAAGCCCTGGAAAGTTCTCTGGCAATGCATCCCCATGATCCTCCACTGTTTTTATTTCTGCAGAATCAGATACTTCATTTTTGAAATACAATTTGTAAACATTCTTCTCAGCTCTGTCCTCTCCCTTCAAGAGAAGGACAGTGGGATATTGGATAATCCTAAATTGAGGCATGTCTTATGTAGGCCACCTCAACATGAAGATCTGTCCCTGCAGGATGCTGGGACAGCAGAGTTCAATCCTTGTGGAATGTCAATGCTCTGAGCATGCCTCATTGCTGCCCTGTGTTTATGATGCTCCATGGGCCATCTTTGAATCCTTAGCCGCATTAATTTCTGGTTGGGGATTTGTGTTCATCTTTATCTCCCATCACTTCCTGTGCCTGCATTGTCTCTAGCCCTCAGCACTGTCTCTGACCATCTCCCATAGGCTCTGTACCTATACTGCCCCCATCCTTAGCCTTGTCTGTGGACCATCTCCCATCAGGCCCTATGCTTGTGCTATCCTGGTCTCAAGTCTGTCTGTGGGACTCTTATTTGGTTGTTACAGCATATGGACTGGGTGGCTTAAATGAACACAAAATAATTTTTCTCATGGTTCATGAGGACCAAAAGTCATAGGGCTGCAGTAGTCGTGGGGCTGCAGTAGTCATGGGGCTGCAGTAGTCATGGGGCTACAGTAGTCGTGGGGCTGCAGTAGTCGTGAGGCTGCAGTAGTCGTGGGGCTGCAGTAGTCGTGGGGCTGCAGTAGTCGTGGGGCTGCAGTAGTCGTGGGGCTGCAGTAGTCATGGGGCTACAGTTGAGACGCTCTTATAGTGACAGATGAGTGTCCCTTTGGTCAAGAGGTTGGGGGTTCAGATTTCCTCAAATTGCTGAGATTTCACAAAGCTTCTGGAAAGAAACCAGTCCTATTCAGTCTGTGTCACATCCCCTCAGCTCTTTTTTTTTAAGGAACACTATGAGTTAGGGCTTACCTGGCTAAGCCAGCTTCTTTCTCCAAAATCCACCATATAGTAAAATTGCATTTTACTATATGAAGTAACATAGGCTCTGGAGATTAGAACCTGGTACCCTGGGAAGCATTGTTCAGATAACTACATTGACCTGCCTGATTCCAATCTCTTCCTCCTCCTCTTCCCCCTCCCCTCCCCTTCTTTCCTTCCTCTTTTCCCCTCCTTTCCTCTCCTCTTCTCTATTCTTCTCTCTTATCCTCTCCCTTGACCCTCATCCTGGAATGCTCTTGGGAATTCCATCTGTCCAGAAACTTGTCAATTCCTCACTGATGGAGGAAACACCGGGACTGACAAGGACAGGCTAAAACTCCTAACACTCTACAGCAATGGCTTCCACCATGGCAACTGATCTGGGAATGAGAACCATGAATGTAACTTCATGATGAAAAGAAAGCAAGCATAATACGCCTCCATATGTCTGGGTATAAATTTCACAGAATCTTTTTAACAGTATTCACCCAGGCTGTCACCCCACAACTTAAATCCTCATATCACTGAATGTGAGGTACATAAGAAGAAAACCCTCTAAATAATAACAAATGTTGTCATTCTGGCTGAAGTCAAGGTCAAGGTGTCGGTAGGATGGTTTCCTTTGGTTCCCTCTGTTGGACTTGCTGAAGATGACTGGTTTCTTGCTGTGTCTTCATTTATGTCTTCTGGGTAACGGGAAAAACTGACTCAGTAGAGAGAGCAGGGCAGTTGAAAAGCCAGGGCCGGGGAGCAGCAGCGGAAGGCCAGCAAGACCGGGTGTTTGGTAGGACTGAGGGACTTGAAGGATCTCAAGGGCCCTGCTAACCTCAGAGGATCCAGTGTTGGTGTAATGGGTGGGGCCTTGGGAGGATGAAAATTAAGTGTGCAGAGCCACTTGCCTATTCAGGAGCACTTGTCAGGGCACAGAGGAACACAGGCTTTGAGAGTTCTCGGGATGTCCATGCCCTACACAGGTGCTGGTTTCGGAAGAGGCATGACTGATGCCAGTGAAAATAAAGGTGTCTGTGGGATCTGGTTTTGGAGAGGCTACCACTTGATGAACCTAGATTTTCATCCTGGACCAGGAAGACAGGCCAACCAGTTTGCCAGGATGACACAAAGTGGCAGCCTACAGGAGTGGATTCTCTCTGGGCTTCTGAGAGCCACACGGACTCATTCTTCTTCATCTTCATAGTCTCTGATTCTTCTCCATTTCTACTTCCTCGCCCACCTGTGCAAGACTTAGCCATGTGGGCTTGTGAAAATCTCCCCTCCTGCCTGCGAATCCAAGGTGGTCCCAAACTTTCTTTGAGATTCTCTGTGTGCTGTCTGGAGCCCTTGCTGTCACCTGTTATGCCACCTGTCAGGGGAAAAGGACTGCACAACCAGTCCTGGGGGACTCTGTCAACCTCCAGTAACCTGGGGAAGGCTAAAAGCAGCTCTTAGAAATCGAGTTTATTCAGCTTGCAGAAATTCCCTATTAACACCGAAGCTTGCTTCTGTCCTCTGTCCTCCACACAGAAGCTTTGGGTCTGGGGCAGGGGAAGGGTCCCATGGTCCCAGGGTTAGGGTTCAGGAGGAAGTCTGGGTTTCTCTTCCAGCCCAGACTTTCATCTATGCTCTGGCTGCCACTAGGAGCACACTGGGCAGTGACTCCTTGCCTGTGAGCTGTGATGGTCAGCATCCTATAGTGCTTTCCCATGTGTTAGCGGAATTGATGAGCAGTTGTGGCAATCTGTCCACTCCTTCTCTACATGGATGCTGCCACCAGCCTGAGCACTCAGGGAGCGTCAGGTGATTGACCGTTGCGCTAGTGGTCAACAGAGGGCTGCGACCCTTGACAAGTAATGCTTGACTGTAGCAGCTTGTGGAAGTGGGAAGAGGTCATGCAGGTCAAAAGACTGACTTACCCCATTTGAGCCCAAAGCCACCAGGCAGATGGGATGGCCCCAGGGGATGTAGTCGCCTAGCCTTTTGCTGGATTTAGTTTTCCCTTGGAGACCCTAGCCATAGACTGTGATGAAAGGACCTTGTTTTGTGACAGACTCCCCACTGCCTGGGACATTCCATTTTAATGAAGATGCCCATCAGTCTCCACGAACACAGTGTGGCCCAGTAACACTCTGCACTATCAAATGATCCCCAGTTCTCCTCCACTTCAGTATGTGCAGATGGAGAAGCAATGTTCATGGAAGCTGGCGCCAGTCTTCCCTCAACCTGGATGGATGTGGGAAGTCGTGTCCCTGACGGGCTGTATTAATTGTAAGAATCGTTTGATAAGACTGACCTAAATGTTCAATATGGCCAAATTCAGAATGGCCTACATATTTTCAATAATTTTGTATTCTTTAATTATAATGGATTTTGGTTTTTGTCATTTATATGACTAGTTCAGAAAAATGAATGTAATGCTCCATACTTGTTCTTATAAGGATTTTATATTTTAATTTTTTATTAGAAATTCATTTTCTGCAACTTAACTGTCATCAACTTTTAGTTTTAATTCTATGCAACAGTTCTTCCAAAATACAAGTTCTAAAACATGCAAGTTCTTCTTTTAAAATGTGTGTGTGAGCGTATGCATGACAGCATATGGAGATCATAGTACAACTTATGGGAGTCAGTCCTAGCCTTTGCTTAAATTTTCCTTTTATTTTAATTGTGTGTGCGCGCACGCACTATGGAGTGGCTATGGAGGCTGGAATAGGGTGTTGGATCTCATAAACCTGGAGTTACAGTTACAGACAATTGTAAGGCACTCAAAGTGGGTGCTGGGAACGGAACATGGGTCATCTGTGCTCTTACCCACTGAGCTGTCTCTCCAGACTCCAGTTCTCTCATTCTGTCATGTGAGTCCCAGCAATTGAATCAGTGCATCGGATGTGGTGGCAGGGGTTGTTACCTGCTCAACCACCTCACCAGCTGAAAAACATAAGTTTTAAAGAACTCCTCAATTAAATAATACTCAAACTCTTGCTAAGACGAGAGAAACAGTGTGGTTTTGTAGCGCTTGCGCTCGTGCTGTGGAATGTGTGTGTCTCCTCTATCTTATCACTCAGTTGATAATAGAACTCAGAGAGGTCCTTGATACCTGGCTAGCTCTCCATCCAACCCCAACCCTTTCTGGTGCTGCCATAAGAGGCATGTCTGTCAGACATGAGGAAGGGCACACTGCCTTGGTGATTTATTGGCTTGCCTTCTATTCCTGAGTGCTTTGGAGGCCCTGTGGTCCCTGGCTCTCCCAGCTGACCTGAGCAAGGCCAATCGTGCTTGGTGATTGATGACTTCTCTGTTCCCCCGGCAAACTGGGAGCTTGCCGGACAGAGTCTGTACATTTAATTTGTAGACGTACTGGGGACAGAGCATACAGTGCAACTTTGCTCTGTATATATGTGGGAGGAGGTACTGATTTTAGGGTCTTTTGAGGTTCGCCTTTTTCCAAAGCACCAGTCAGTCAGACAGCAAGTCATACAGCCTGCATTGTTATGACCCCAAGGCTCTGGGGAGCCTGGGAGGATTTGGAACTGCTGGAAGCATTTCCCCATCTGCAGATCTGAACCGTAAGCCGTGTAAATCCGGGGGATGTTTGCTCCCTCTGTGACAGATACTGAACAGCTGTCACAGAAATGACCAAATTCGCAGCATGAAACTCTGCACAGGGTGACAAAATGACCAGATGAATGGAAAAGAAATATCTAAGAGGAGGGGGAAAAGGTGATTTTGCTGAACTTCAGAACAGGACATCAGAGCAGTTTTCAGAGGTGACTGTGCTTGGTTTTGGCAGGAGAGACAAGCCGTCTGAGCTTACTGTGTGCATCCGCAGAGCGGTGAAGGAGGCTAGGCAGATGAACAGTGTCGCCGCTGACAGGATAGTGCGCCTTCACAGCGTGTGTTTCTGTCTCTCCTGTGACCTCACTTCTCTTTCCCCAATTTTCTGTATGTGGGAAGGTGGGCACTCAACCTTCCTGGGAAGCAGAACACAGCCGAAGCCAGAACAGACAGTCTAGAGAAGCGTTTGGGATCTTTGTGAACTGGAAGGCGCATGAAAGTGTGCTCTGTGTTCAGCATACAGAAAGGCTAGAGGGAAATCAGGATGCCATGGGCACGAGGCTTGACAAAGAACTCCTGAGCTCCCAGAGAGTGACCTTGTGCAAACTGTAACAGGCTCAAGGATATCCTCCTCTTCTTCATCTGTCTGCCAGCTATGCTGTTTTTCCTCTCTTTCCACCCTGTGCCCACTATGCTCCTCTGCCCTGCTCCTTCTGTTGGACTTCATCCAGGGGTATCAGTGGCAGGACATGGACCAAGAGCCTTGAAAAATGTCATTTGTGCCACTTTGATCCATCTGCATGGGATCCAGGGAGATTCATTTAGAGGGATGCAGCTGACCCTCCAAGCTTTCTAATAGTGACATTCGCCTGGAGGTCTTCCCATCTGCCAAGGGTGACAGTATATGGGGTTGGGTATTCTAAGGGACCATGGTCCTGTCTACATTGTCTTTAATTCTGTTTGGTTTGTGTCATTTCTTGGGTAACTGAGCTTACTCAGGAGTGTAATGATGGGATTCGTATTTGTGTATTGTAAATATTATAACTTTAGGACTGGATTCATAAAATATGAGAAATGCATTTACAGTGGGACTTGTGCATCACATTATGGGTTCCATCTAGGGAAATGGGTTTAAGCATGATCATCATGAATAAGGGGATTTCATTTCTCCTTATTTACAGTACACAGTTCATTGGGGATTTTAAGAGAGAGAAATAAGAAGAATCCATGCTGAAAATGCAGGAGGAATTCAAATCCGTTTATCTCTGGAGACATTTCTTGGACAAAGGAAAAATAAAGCTATTGAATTGTCTGAAGACTCCAGCAAAAGAGCACAGGATTGAGCAGACAAGGAGCTGATCATCCTGCTTACTCACCGCGGGATCAGTTCATAGGCTGTGGTTGAGCATACTCTTGTGACTAAGTCGGTCTCATTGATCACATGAGGGTGAAGGCCAAGCTCTGAGGCAGGTGAGGTGGCCCTGGTCCATGTGCTCCTTCAGACGCTGTCTCTGCTTGGTCACGACTGCTGTGTGGATCCTATCAAGAAAAGGAGCATGTGGTAAAATTGGCAGATGGGTAGAAATGAAAACTTCAAGGAGATGATGCAACGTCCTCCAGCATGACTGACTGCTACTGCTTATGGGAGCTCTTCTTCTAGCACTTCCTTCAGTGCCACACACAGGGGATGCATTTCCAGAGAGTAGCTGAAAAGAGAAATAGAAAAGAAAACATACATACATAAACACACACACACACATCCAGACAATCTGGGCTTGTTATCTATGTGCCAACAAGTCAATAGGAATATGGCCCTAAAATCTGAGTGTCTCAGTTCATAGAGAAAAGAAAAACACAAATGACACTCCAAGTCCCCTAAAAACTGTGCCACTAAACCTGCTGTACCACTTGGCAGACAGCAGACCCAGGATGATGGTGAGCCCCTCCTCAGAGTACAGTTCTGAGTTAGGGGGCTTCCACCGCCCTAAGCAAAGTCAGACTATGGTCACATCTCCATTGTCAGCTTCCATTTCCACTCCTTTCTACCCATCCTCGTGTTTTTGCAGGGCAGGAAGCACTTAACTGGAGGGTTTCAGTCATAACATTACGGTTTATGTCCTCATGCAATTCCTCTGGTGAAGAGAAACACGGCCTTTTCATTTTATGACACCTAAATGCATTTTCTTAATGGCTTATTTTCTTGAGCATCTTAATAATTCTTCAGATGGTGCTCACAAACCCCTTGGTGGGACAGACATTACAGCAGGAGGAAGGCAAGCTGGCCTGTCCTTCTTTTCCCCATTTTGGTTGATAGCAGAAGCTGCAATCCTAAAAGGAAAAGAGCAAATATTTTCTAGTTTGGAATCCATCAAAGAATTTCCGAGAGCATCCAAAGGTAATTGGTTCCTGAGCTCCAGTGGTACACGTGGGAACTGGCCCCAGAGCTCTCTGATAGACCTGAGCTTCTTCGTGGCTTGCTTTCTATATGAGACTTAGTATGACTTGGTCTGAACAAAAAATAGCTGTACTTAAAAATAAACCTTCAAAGCATACTTGCCTTCAGCCTTTGGAGCATGGTCCTTGGACGGTTATCCCAGTGACCTGTCAGGGCTGGGGCACCAATGCCGACTTAGTGAACAGGGTTTGGAATGCTCTGTTCCTGGACATGACTCACTCTGAAGGGCAGCAACTCAGTCTGGTGTCTATCATAGCCACACAAAGGTGTATTGACTTTCACTGATTACCCCTGTACCTCTGTTAGCTCCCAGGGCCCAGTCTGTCACAGGGGCCACAGGCTAGAGTCCAGTGCCTACCTAATGCCTATATAACAGTTGGGTGTAACAGACTCAGTGGGCAAAGCTGATCCTAGGATATAGAGAGGATCAAGGCTTATACTGTTAGTTACTTCCTGTTAGTGCGCCTCCTCTGACCTTCTAGAACAGTTGTACTGTGTCATGCATGTTCCTCTTAGTGGGGGCTGATGGTTACAATGTCTACTGACCAGAGTCTCTTAAGGGACTCATGAGGAATGGTTCCGAAAAGATCATCACCATTCAAAGAGGCCTCACATGACTTACCTAAGACAAATACAGTCTATGGGTTCATATTCCTCTACTTCCTATGATAGTCCATTCATGTCCTAAGAAATGGTCATCACCACTTTGAGTTGGGGTGAAGCATAGTCAATGTGGGCCAAGTCAAAGGTACACAGGGGATCCTTGGTGCCTCTGTGTTCCCATCAGTGAATGGAGATGCGATTGTCTATCTCCAAGGTCCGCAAGTACAGCAGCCAGCGATGTGTGCAGAAGTCAGAACATGGACCTTGTTGGGGTCATGGCACTGCAGGGGTCACCCTGTACTCACCCTAGTCACCATCAACACTGACCTTGCTCTGTGGGTGTGGCTATTCCTATTGTGTGTACTGAAACTGAGGGAGAGTTTGCTGTCCTGCCCCAGTGAAAGGCCCTGTAGATCCTCTAGGCCCACACTGCTCAAGCCGTGTCCTAGGGACAGACCAGACTGTGGCCCTCCCGGCCTCTGGGAGTAGACATCTCCATTAGAGTCAAGGGCCAAAGACAAACTGCTTCTGTAGGGAACTAGGAATAAGAAGGGGAACTTGGCAACCAAAGTACTCTTTATTTGTTTTATAGAACAGGTATGGTTCTAAGACTTACTTGTGCCCTGACTCAGGACCTGCTGGCTGCTGGCCTGACCCCTTAGGATAGGCAAGAGCTTTGTTCTTTTTCTATGTCACAACAGACTACCACATTTTGTAAGATCTGTGTTTGCATGTGGTGGTGTGTTCAGGTTTAAAAACAACCTTGTTTTCTACTCCCCTCAACTTGCATGTGTTCCTCAGGTGGAGAGATTGGGAGCACTGGTAGAGCATGCGTCATAGCCAATGTCTGTAGGTTTTACCCACAGGGAGTTTGACTTGGCATTGGGTTGAAGATATTACATTTCCATGATAAGGAAGAACTCAACACAATGAAAGACAAGGCCAATTGCTATGATTTTCCATCCTCGCATGTAGGCCACAGTAGAAAAAATTTAGTCACTCATTCCAAAAATGCCTGATCAAGAACTCAAGGGTCTAGTATAGGTGGAACCTGAGGATAGGGGTCATAAGGAAAGGGGAGAAGAATCTAATGAGAAACAAAGTCTGCTGCTATGGAAATCCTTCCCAGGTCCACGAGGGGAGGGCAGAGTCAGAGCAACCGAGTGCACATTTCTAGTCCAACCTGAGTCACCTTGCTTAGTGCAGCCTTGTACCACTGTTTCCTGATGAACTAAGGAGAAAGAAACACAGAAATTATGCATCACTTTTAGGCTACTAGAACCAGTGTATGTGCGCACGTGCATATGCCCATATTCATGCATTTGGGAGTATGTCTGCTTTGCCTGTGCATGCATGTATACATCTATGCATATCCACATGTACATATGTGCTTCTGCACTGGTTCATCCTTGCCACTTTTCCAGCCTCCAACACCTCTCAGAACCTTGTCTGTTAAATGGCCTTCGGTTGAGCTCTCTGTTTCTGCTCTCAGCTAGCGCGGCCCCAGGAGAGAACAAGTTTATGGTCATTTATTCAGGAAACAAAAGCAGAATTCTCCAGCATGCCTCTCCCATTTGTACCCACCCCATCTCCTGTAATGGTCTCCTGCCTCCTAGGTACCATTGTTCCTTTCTGTTAGGATCCGTCTCTCTGAAGCCCTGCAGTCCCAAAGTCCTTTGCTCAATCCCCATTTCTTCTATGAGACTTCCCTGATCTGGACCCCAGGCCTCTCCAGAGCTCCTTGACTTCTATACATCTGTGACGGACATGGACAGTGTGTAATGCACCAGAGGGATGTGAATGTCAGGAGGTTGAGGTGGGGGAAAGATACTATTTTCTGTGGTCTGGCAGCCTCAACCTGACCAGATGCCTGAGTTTTGTTTG
Source organism: Ellobius talpinus (assembly GCA_001685095.1). Lineage (NCBI taxonomy): Eukaryota > Metazoa > Chordata > Mammalia > Rodentia > Cricetidae > Ellobius > Ellobius talpinus. Next base: position 15,887 of record LOJH01017932.1, read on the forward strand.
TTGAGTGAATGTCTGAGTATGTGGTGGGCCCCAAATACATGGATCTCCCCTCTGCACATGGTGTGAGCTTTGTTGAAAGAATGGATGAGTATGTGGAGGGCCCTGCATGGATGTCTCCTTTGCATGAGGGCTGGCCTGCTTTGACTCTCCGAGAGGATTCCAGTAGTCTAAGGATTCCCACCTAAGATGTCTACCTCTCTGCATTCCTGTGATGTATAGGTCCCCTGTAGTTCCCTACTTGGATAAGCTGAGGCATCCCGTGTCACCTGCCCAGCCCCTCATGCTCTCATGATTCCCGTCTTGCTATACGGAGCCTGAGAACTTAGGCCCAGCTCTTTTCCCTGTGAGGGTCCCTAATTTGATGACTTTTACACAAGGTCCTGTTGAGAAATGTTTTCAGGTGGGGGCTCTCCAACAGAGACAGAAAATAGGCCCCAGGCAGGCTGGCACAGAGCCTGGCCCATCACATAGCATGGCTGCAGACACCTTCCTAAACTCCATAATTTCTTCAAAGACTCCCCACATCCCCCCCACACCCCAAAACACAGAGAATCAGTGTTGCTGATGCAGAAACAAAGAGCTGATTTGTGGCTGTGTGCTCTCTGCGCCATGTGCCTGTAAGTGGCTGCCCTTTGATTGAAGGGGTTCATGGGATGGAGAGAAAAGAAGGCATTAAAGGAAATGGACTCTCAAGGGTGGGATCCTCATGATGGGAACAGCCTGCTGCTTTCCTCATGCCCAGGTGGAATAATAAATCCTTGCTTGGGATACAAGAGAAGGATGAAGATGCTCAACTGAAAGGACCAATCACAGACAAGGCACCCAGCGAATCAGAGAAGGCATGGTCCTGAGCTCCTTTCTCCCCTTTCTCCACTGAATTCTTTGTTACCTACAGCTTTGGGTAAACACAGATGAGGCCAAAGGTAGTCCCCCCCCTCGTTCTACTAGCCATTTTTGTGTCTTTGTAACCAAATGCCTCACCGAAAAATCTTAAGGTAGAATTGTTTGGGCCCACGGTTTCCAAGTAATTTCAGTCAACTGTGCTGGAGACAGCAAAGTGGAGTGGCTCCTTCTGTGACTTCAGGAGAATGAAGTAACTGTTCATATCATGCTGGACCAGGAAGCCCAGAGACAAGAAGGGAAGCAGTGATGGCCACAAACTGCAGACCTGTCTCTAGTGGCCTACTTCTGCCAATGAGGCCCCACCTTCTAAAGGCTTCATTCAAAATAGCTGTCCCCCACCCAGGATTGAGATAGAGTGCTCAAGACATGAACCCATGATGGCCATTTCAGTCTCAAACCATAGGACTGTCACAGAGCAGCTGATGCTGGGCCAATTATAAACAAAAAGAAATTATTCTCACAGTTCCAGTGGCTGGGAAGGCTGTGACCAATGTGTCAGCACCAGGGGAGGGACTTCTTGCCTTGTCACCATACCACGAGGGAAGAAGATCAACAGGGTGATTCTGAGCAAGGTGAGAGCAAGCTTGAGTCCCCATCCTGGGGAAGCCACATCACGGGAGCCCCACCTACATAACCCCATTACTTTGAAGTCTCATCCCCTAATGCCATCAACATAGGAACTTGGAGACTGAGGTTCTAATCCACAAACTTTGAGATACTGTGGGACCACTGCAGAGGCAGCAGGTGGCACCAGGGTACACCCATGCTGAGCAGGGCAGATAAGAGGACAGTTGCAGGCAGATGAAAAATCTGTTGCTGTGAACTATTTTACGTGTCTTGGTTTGTTCTATTTCTTTTCACTCCTTTGTTTAAAGCATATTATTGCTCTGTGATTCTGACCATGAACTCCTGACAATTGCCTGTCTCAGCTTCCCCAGTGTAAGTCTGAGCCAGCATGCTCGGCTTGGTCCCACACTTAAGAAGATCAAAGATCTTACTACTGTTTTCTGAGCATCTGTGAGCCATGCTTCAGTGATTCTTCTAGAATAAATCCCACTGCTTCTGTTCACAGAGCTATTTCTGAAGTAGGGCACCTCCATCCTGGAACAAGGTTCCCCTCCATAAAAACCAGGGTTCGTCTCTGGTTCATGACGTCCACATGTGTACTGATGGGGTTTCTCACTTCATTAAGTCATACAGTCATCTTCTGTGATGAGCTCAGTAGTTCATACTGAGCCCAGTGGGATTCTGACCCAAGTTGCAGCCTTATTTTCTCTTACAGCACTGAGCAATTGTAAGCTGATTGCAGAGTGCTTGTGCGATTAACGTCAAACACCAGCTATCAATAGAAAAAGACTTGCCTGTCCGCTTTCCCTCTGCCTGGAGTTAGAGATGGCAAGAAAAGGCCAATGGAAGAGGGAGTATCAAGTCCCTGCCCCCAGCTGCTGCCAAGGCAGTTTCAGGCCTCTCATGAATTTAAAACCTGTCCCTGGCCAGTGAGTCTGGGTTTCAGTGTTCCAAGTTTATTTTCCCAGCAGGAGAATAAGACATAAATAGCCTAATGTGTTTGTGCTCCATAGGGGACTTCACCTAGGAACTGGGACACTCCAGGAAGCCACCCATCTCCTAATGTGAAAAACCCACCCCCTTCCCTAGTGAGTGGGAAGGCCACTGGAGTGTGCCCATGCTCCGGGACAAAGGCAGATTAGTATTCACTATGAACCTCCTGGCCACACCAGACTGAAGTAGATCAGTGCTTCCAATATTGCATCCCCGATAAGAAAGAAAGTAACTGTGCAAGGCACCGTGTCATTCCCACTGACATCTAGACCCCTGCAGCTGTCACTGAGGGCTTCCCAAGGCTTCCTGCTCTTATAGGGGGATTCCAGCTCCTTCTGTCTTCTTAGTGGCCAAGGTCTCTACAAATAAGATAGTCATATGGTGTGGTTTCCAGTAGGAAGTCTGATATTCCAGACAGTGTGGCTTGAACTCTACATGCAAGTAGGGCTACAAAGCCCATGTCCTTAGGCACCAGTTGTAGAAGCCAGAGATGGTGATCCATTGTTCATCCAGCCCTCTGCAAGTCCTCTTAGATTCTGGTATCTGCTCTTCCCTTCCCTGACTTCTTCAGACCCAGGCCCCAGGAAGGCCTCTGTCCTTCCTAGACCCTGAGGCTTGTTACTCTCTTGAGTTCTTCCCTTCCTTTGGTACCTTTGGTTCTGGCCATGTCTTAGTCCTTCAGTGACCCCATGAAATGTGGACCATGCTTCCGTGGAAGGCCTTGGTCCTGGAGACCCATCGGGGTTGGGTCAGTATGATCTAAAAGGTTGTGTTTCCACAGAATCCAAGAAGGCTTCTTCTGCCTCGGAACCTGATCCCTGCCCCAAAGTCCATCTTCAGGATGTAGGAGAGAAAGGGGAAGGAAATAGTGGCTCTTCATGGAAACTATCATTCAAGAGACTTCCTTGGACAAGGGCAGAGGCAGGAGCATGCCATGCTGGGGCCTCTCCAGAGAGATGGTGTCCTCTTCTCCCCTGGGAAAAGACTGGCTCCTGAACTCCATTCCATCATTAAGAAATGCAGACATTGGAGTCACTTTCTAAAAACCAATTTTAGGGAGTTACAAGGTTTCCCCCACCAAATTTCAAAATCTGTTCAGTCAGCCCAGAAGTAACCACAATTTCTTCTTAATTATTAGAAAAGCAAAGGAAGGGACAAGTAGAGCCCAAGCCTGAAGTTGTTTGAAAATCAAAGGGCTCAGTTGAAAATAGAGGGCTGCTCTCTGCCCAGCCGTAATCTCGGTTTGGAAAATGAGAAATAATGAAATCAATTTCATCTGCATGGGTCAGGCACTCATGCTGGCCATTTCTCAGCTCTCCTGAGTACAAAGAAAGCAAGCTTTCCTCATTGTCCCCACCTTCTCTGCCTTCCCTCAGATGAGGCGTCCACTCTCCTGGCTGACGCCTAGACCTCGGCCAACCACTTCATCTCAGAAAGCACAGCCTCGCCAGTTCAGATGGGATCCTTTGGTGACAATTACATGCAGAAATGCAATCACTGAACTGATTCCTGAATTCACCCTCAGTTTCTCACATTTGAAGTTAATTTTATTTGGATGCTGGGGATGGGCAGAGCTCTGCTGAAGTGATGAGCAGATAGCCAGTGAAGCCTGGCTTCTTTTAGCAATGGTGTCTAGAAAGGAGTGCTTGCTCCAATCATCCTGGCTCAGTCATACTTCACTTGGGTGTGTGGGAAACCCTGCTGACAGTGGTCCTTTCCACATTCTTCCACATGACCTGGGGTCAAAATGCACAGAACTCAGTCCCTCAGAAATCTCCCAGAGTGAAACCCCTCTGCTTGTGCTGTGTGTGTGTATTTTTTTCTTTCTTAAGAAGTTTGGTGTCATGCTTTGTTGATATGAGCCTAAGGGTGCCCTACTCTGTGTTCTGAAGATTCAGAAAAAGCAAGAGCTGTGATTGTGTCTTCAGACTTAATTACACCGGGCTTGACAGAGCTTAACAGTACCTGCCTTGCAAATGGGAGAAGACAACCCAGGCCATTCAGGTTGGCCTGAGAGAGTTCCTTTGGCAAGACATGTCTTAATTTCCTACTCGGAGAAAAATTCTCCAATGCTGGGTCCACAGCTGGTGTGGGTTAAACTGTGTTCCCCCAAAAATATGGACTGAATTTCTACTCACATTATGTATAAATGTGACCCAATTTAGAAACTGGGTCTCTATGGAAGTAACCAGGTTAAGGTCAGGTTAAGACTGGGACCCTAATCCACTGGCAGTGTTCTTGTTGGGAGAGATTGATTTGAACCTCCTGACTCATGAGGAGGAGTCTCCATTTTGACCAGGCAATGACTTAGTGATGTGGCCACAGTCTTAGAACATAGCAAAGGCAGAAGCTTCCGTTAGAAGGAAGGATTTTTTTCATAGTCAGAAGGGGCACAGCTCTGTTGACAGCTTGGTCTCATGCACATGCCCCTTCAGAGCCGTGAGAGAATAAATACTTGCTGTTTTAAAGCACTCAGTTTATAATATTTTGTCACAGTATCTTGGGGGCACTGTAGAGGGGGGTCCTACTACTTCCTTCTGAACAGGACCAGGACCTCAGAAAAATTCCCCAAACTTTGCCCAAATTAGCCAAGCATCAGATTTTTGGGTAGGAGGGAGCAGAAAAGAGCTAACCTAGCAGACATACACTTGTGTATTGCGTATACCCCATACACAGGGATACACACAAGCTGCTTCTCTGTTCTGGTTTCTCTTGAGTCTCCTCTAGTCCTTCATCTTCTTGTTCCATGTATGATGAGCTTCTTAACTCTGTTTTCCACCCAGGTCTGGGGGCAAAACATTAGCAGAGGACTTAGCCTGTAGTCACTTTCACCCCTCCATCTGGGTGACTGGATAGACAATGCTGAAAAAGTCACAGACCAGAATAGATGGTGTCAACATTTGCTGCTAGCTTAGAACCTCCAAGGGAGAACTCAAACCTCTCCTGGATCCTGGTCCCAAAGCCTTGTTCCTGCCAGACCTAGCAGCAGCCTTAGGTACTTCCTCCCTTGCTGCTACTGCCCAGGGAATGCCACCTCTGCTGCGTCTCTGCACCCCATCCAGACTCTTTAATGAAGTGTCTGTATCTCATGGCCCCATGTTCTTCTCTAGTTCCTGTTCCACTGCAGTGCTAAGCCTTCCCATGAACTGGTTCCCTCTGCCGACTCTGGTCTACATCTTTAAAAGGACCTGATTCACTCTAGTTAATTATCCTAAAGCCTGTGCAGTTCCTATCTGTAGGCAGAGGCTGCTTATTCATTTCCTGGCCACCCAGACCTGAAATAATTACACAGAAACTGTATTGTTACAACACTGTTTGGCCTATTAGCTCCTACTTCTTATTGGCTAGGTCTTATATCCTAAATTAACCCATTTCTACTGATCTGTGTATCACCATATGGTTGTGGCCTACAGGTAAGGTTCTGTTTGGTGTCTGGCATGTCTCTCCTATAGTGACTACATGGCTTCGCCTTGACTCCGCCTACTTTCTCCTCCTCCATCTGCTTGAAATTCCTGCCTTGCCCTATTCTGCGCTGCAATAGGACCAAAGTAGATTTTTAATGAATCACTGGTATTCACAGCATACAGAGGGAAAATCCCACATCACCTCCCCTTTTCTGTCTAAATTAAAAGGAAGGTTTTTAACTTTAACATAGTAAAATTACATATAACAAAACAGTTA
>LOJH01017934.1:10035-22029 GCA_001685095.1 Ellobius talpinus
TGGAAGAGCAGGCAATGCTCTTAACCACTGAGCCATCTCTCCAGCCCTAGAACACCTTCTTGAGATTAAAAAAAGACATTACTATGTTAAATGTGCAGATTTAAAAATGATTCAAGCTTTCAGGTTTTTTTTTTAAGAATTGAGCATCTAAGATGTGGCATTGGCTCCATTTCACACAAGGAGCAGAAAGAGGGGGGTTGCCTAACCCCAAGAATCAAGTTGTAAACATCATCTTCTTGGTCCAGTGGTCACATGATGGGTGTGCTTGAGAAAGGGGCTGAACAAGAACTCCGAGTGTGAGGTAAAGACACTGAGAGGGAGAAGGGAAACTGAGGTCGGGTCACATCCACAGATGCTGTACACTTGGCATTTTGCCTTTGTGTCCGAAATCATTCTCTGTCTTCTGCCTGTCCAGCATTTCTCCCCCATCTCGAGATTGCTGCCCTCTCCCCCACCTCTCTCCCGACAGAGCCACCCAGGCATTCTGAGAAAGACTCAGACACAGACGGACTTCCAGTTGGATACCTTAGGAACTGTGACAGTGAAAGCCACAGTTGAGGCTGTCAGTCAGATTGTATTCATTCATGTGAGCTATCAGAGCTGCAGATAAACTACAGATGACCTTAGCACTTAAATGCGGAAGCCATCTTCAGGATGAGCAGTTGTTTTACAGCCCTCCTGAACCAGGTGACACAGAAACACCCAACTTCCCTCCTGGGAGTTTTTCGGCAGCCACATCAAAGTTTCCAAACCTTGTCTTCTAAGAACCAAGTTGGTCCTGTGACTGAGAATATGATGGGTGCCACCCAAGCCTTGATTCAGGAGCGAGCCTGGCTGAATTCCCTGCTCTGGGTCCCGTGGCTGTTGGGGGCCAGCCAGTAGGTGACAGTAGCTATCTGTGGGCATCTCTAGCAGCTCAGAGGCCCCTTGCAATAAGAGAGAACTTGCCAGAATGTGATTTTGCTGTTGTAAATTCTGCCCCAATTGTAGCCCGACTTCCTCCCTCTCACCTAGCATTTCAAAAGCATAGAGACTTTGTCTGATAAAGCCTCCCTTTTCCCACATGAAAGCGCAGCGTTTTTCTCCGTTGGAGCGATCTCCAACTTACTGAAGAGCAGTTGTCTGTGAAGACAACCACAGCCTGAGTGTTTGGGCCACTGGTCCCATAGCGGCCTCTCTTTCTACTTCTGTTTGAACAGTTCTCGTGCCAACTCCAGAACCCCAAGATGTTACTTCTTAAATCACAACAGGACGCTTAATTTTCCCGAGCCAAGTGTGTGGGGTAGCAAGACCAGGGGTTCTGTTGGGCCTCCAGAAGCCACAAACTGGTTACAGAGCAAAGCCCCGAAGAATCAGAGCAACTGGCTGCTCCTGGAGCTCATCTCAGAACAGGAAAATGTTTACTGAGATTGTGTCTGGGGATGAGTGGGACCTGCTGTCTCTGCTGGCGACACATTTGGTCTGCGTCGTCTGCCCTTTCACAGCCTTCAGACAATGATGTATTTGTGGTATCTGATTTGTAAGGATTGCACTTAAGTAAAATTTTATTAAGAAATTAGACAATATCTGAATGCTAGTGTTCATTCAGTCGTTATTTTTCTAATTCTGACGTCTTCCTATTTTTGAAGAATATTAGTAAGTTTGCAACAAATAGTACTATTTTTATTTATTTATTTATTCATTCATTCATTCATTTATTTATCTATCTATTTATTTATTTATTTATTTATTTATGTGCTCCTGAAACAAGATCACTGTTACTTTGCAATAATTGTGCCCTCCACAAGAGGTCTCCCTGATGGGAAATCCTTATACAGTTTAATAGCAGGTTCGTCTCTGGGAATTTGTGGATTTTCCTTAGTAGAGGAGAGGAAGGAATTAGAGGTAGGATGTGTACAGTCCTGTTGTGATTTAAGAAGAAACATCTTGGGGTTCTGGAGTTGGCATGAGAACTGTTTAAACAGAAGTAGAAAGAGAGGCCGCTATGGGACCAGTGCTCCCAGGGAGCACTCCCTACACACAGGACACTTTCCAACCGTGTATTTATGAGTTAAGAGTTACTGTGATAAGCTGATTTAAGAATTAAATGCTCAAACTGGACTTTAAAAATCAGTTATATTTCTTCCCTTTTCTTTTCTTTTTTTTATGCTCTCGGTGATGCAAACAACACAATTTCCTGTCTTTGTGGATTTTCGTTAGTAGAGGAGAGGAAGGAATTAGAGGTAGGATGTGTACAGTCCCCTTCTGGCTTCTGTTCTTCACAACTGTTTGTGGTCTTCCTCTCCTTGTCTGTGTGATGTTCATTGAAGCCTTCTTTGTCTCACTGGAGACTGGGGGAACATCACAAACAGTAACAGGACCTTCTTTGGGAAAGTCCAGAGCATCTGGCCAAGGAAATGTGCTCCTGGCAGGAGCTTCCCACTAGCCCCTGAGCTCTACAGCTAACATTTTTGCCAATTGCTTACTGTGGGCGGTGAAACCATCCAAGGTTACACTGATCAGAAGTGATGTCCAGGGTCAGTGTGGGGCAGCGACAGCCGCCTCTCACAGAGCCCCAGAGCACAGAACAGGAAGCTCACGCAGGGCAAGGCTCCCCACAAGCTCCATGGACACTGGCAGCTCTTCTTTGTGGTGTGGTTGCCTCCTGTTTCTGTTCTGACCAGTCTTCTTTACTATCATCTTTCTATCAAAGCACCAATGGCTTTCCACCACAAGGGAGCAGTGCAGGGGAGGAAACCAGACAACGGGCTTTATGCTTCTTTTAGGAAAATCTTGTGTACAGCACAAGCTTGACATTCTTTTGTACTTCCTTCCTCCCTCCCTACGCCCTCTCTCCCCTCTCCTTACAAGTAAGCCCATATTCAGCCAATGTTTCCGATAAGAGCTCTGCCACCTACCACATGACTCCGCAGCACAGCTCTGAAATAGTGACTAGCATTTGACTAAGGCATCTTTTGGTACAAGACACAAATTATGATCAGAAGTATTTATTAGAATCAACTGCTTCAGGCAGTATCGTAAGGGGCTGCAGAGTAAGGAAGCCAACTATTCTCTGTAGCAATTATTTAGAGAATACACTGGCATTTTTATAGAAAACAGATTTAAAAAAACAGGTTTGCAAGCTTATTAGATAAGAAAGCGCCGGTAACAACTTAAGAATTAAAGCAGCAACTAAAGCTTTGGCTCTTTAAAAGAAGCCCGGACAGAGAGAGTGGCCAAGGATCTCACCAGGTAGGGATGCCCAGAAACTCAAAGGGAACTGCTCAGAAGAGACAGTAAAAGATGCCCTAGCAGAGCAAGGTTCCCCAGCGTCTAACCCAGCATAGCATCAAAGATGCCCGGAGACAGAAAGGAAAGGGAATGTCGGAGCAAATCACACCGAGTGGCGAGGGGAGGCCAAGAAGGGTGCAGTTTATGGAGAGAGGGGAGCCGGCTCCAGCAGGCGCTGAAGCTGGTCCCAAGCTCAGGCTTACAAACACCTGTGAGAATGCGCCCTCAGCCCGAGGAAGGGAAAATGGAGTACAGAGGTGCGGGGAAGAAGGTGGACGGTGGACGTAGCTGTTGTGACTGATGGCTACCAGGCAGACTCTGGGCCTGTGCTTTTTACTATGTTCCTGGCCTCTCGGGGTAGGGTGTGCTTCTAGAACCAAGCAAAGAAAGCAGGACGGGGTTCCACTGAGGCATTTGGCTCTGCCACTGAAAGCTGAGTACAGTTTATATTTTCTTCCCTGGTAATGTCTCTTGTTCCGGGGCTGTTCCTCGGGTCCGGTCAGCGCAGCTAGCCTGGCAGTACTCAAGAGAGCCTGAGGCAGAGATATTGAGCTCTGCAGCCTAAAACCTGGTGCTAAGGAAATCCATATACAGTTTAATAGCAGGTTCGTCTCTGGGAACCGAGATAAAGAGCAGCTGCTTTCAGGAGCTCAGTCAAGATTATGCAAATAAGACCACAGGTAATAAAAGAAGGCAGCTGTTTGATGAGACCAAAATGATCGGAATTTGTGGTTAAAACAATTGCAGTGATTCAGAATAGGTATTAGAAATAACAGAGATACTCGCAGCGAAAGCATAAAGTCCAGGAGCGAATGCCATTCGCACGGAGCGATCAAGGACGGCACAGACGGACGCTGAGTGGCTTTAGGCAACATACATCTGTGCAGAAACGGTCACATGTAGGTTACAAGAGCAAAATTTCAGTTTAAATAGGGTGACATTAGCTAGCACGCCATTGAGTCATCAGGAGCGTCTATCACAACGCCGACCGTTGAGGTACATGAGTCCGGGCCCAGCTTGTCACTGCATGCTTGCCTTCCTGTGTGTTTTGCAAACTCTTTCCTTCCACTGTGTCGACAGGTCTCAGCACTATGTTCTCTCCAGCAGCTACCGCTCGTGCAGACATGTATCTCCCTGTGACTCCCTGACACCAAATCCGTCCCTGGAACAGCTGGTGGCGTGAAGTGTTGCCACTCAGGAGTTGTTCTGGTCATGTGGGGTCTGGTCTCAGTGAGAGTTAAAGTCCTCTTCGTGTGTAGCTGGGACTTGTGAACTGGCAGCTACTGGAAGCTCTCTTTCCATCACACGGTCTTGTTATGTTCTCTTTAGGAAGAAAAGCAGAGGTCTGAAAAGGAGAAAAATGCAGGGAGCCAGCATGCCAAGACCACTTGCTGAGTGCTCCCTGACACTTCCATTCCCTCCTGAGTCAGAACAGCCCTGATTCATCCCCATGTCCTGATTATACATTTGGATGTTTCCTTTTGATTTTTGCAACCTTCTCCTGAACATCACCTTTTCCGTCATTTGTTTTGGGTAGAACGGACCTCAAGCCTGGGCTCTGGAGAGGGTCAGACTGAGGCCAGCTGGTATAGCCTGCTCTCCCAGACAGCTGTGTGCAGCACTGGGCACACAGTCTGTTGCCAGCTGATCTAGCTGTTGAGAAAAATGTTTCCTTTTTTATTCTTAAGTGACACCAAATAAAAGAAAGACAGAAATTGGGATTTTGGTACAAACCTGGATTAAGTTTTTCCTAAAGCCATGTCACAGACATTTCTTATATTTTAAAAGTTAATTTGATTTAGGCTTCTAGTTACAATTAAAAGAGTATGAATATAGCTGGGTGGTGGCAGGCGTCTTTAATCTCAGCACTTGGAGGCAGAGGTAGGGGGATCTCTTTGAGTTTGAGGCTAGCATGGTCTACAGAGTGAGTTCCAGGACAGCCAAGGTAATACACAGTGAAGCTCTCTCTCTAAAATCAAAACAAAAAAGTGTCTGAATTTATAAGCCGTTTTAAGGAGATTTCTGTCATTTCTCAAGAAAAGCATGAAACTGTTGGGAGTCCTCCTTGCTGTAGCTGTGCTCTGAGGAGTGTTTATAGGAAAATCAGAGCAGTTCGACACCAGGAGAGAGTCCAGGGACTGCCTTGTGACGTGCTCAGGGCATGTTCCATGTGCCAGCGTAGAGTCCAGGACTGCCATGTGACATGCTCAAGAATGTGTGCCATGTGCCAGTGTAGAGCCCGGAGACTGCCGTGTGCCGTGCTCAGGGTGTATGCTATGTGCCAGTGTAGAGCCCAGGGACTGCCATGCGCCATGCTCAGGGTGTGTGCTGTGCTCAGGGTGTGTGCCATGTGCCAGAGTAGAGCCCAGGGACTGCCATGTGTTGTGCTCAGGGCTGTGTGTTATGTGCCAGCATAGAGCCCAGGAACTGCCATGTGCCGTGCTGAGGGTATGAGCTATGTGCCAGCGTAGAGCCAGAGGACTGCTGTGTGCTGTGCTCAGGGTGTGTTCTGTGCTCAGGGCTGTGTGTTATGTGCCAGTGTAGAGCCCGGGAACTGCCGTGGGCCATGGTCAGGGTGTGTGCCGTGTGCCAGTGTATGTGCCTTTGTGTGAGGGCTCCTGTTGGCTCACTGCAGATTCAGTTTTCTCTAATTGCAAGGCTACATAAAGGAATATTTGGGTAAATCTCATGGTATTTTAGCAACAAGAGCAGACCTTAGGAAGAAGAGCAAATATTTCAGATACAGCGGGCTCCTTGGGTTCCATATTTACAGTCCAACCAATTCCAGATTTAAAAAAACAAAGCAAAACAAAACAAAATAAAGTGTTAAAAATACAATACTGAGCATGCACAGAGCTTTCCCTTGTCACTGTGTCTTACACAATAGAGCATAGCAACTACTCACAAGGATTTGTATAGAAATGGGCGCCATAAATAACCCAGGAAGCATTTCAGGTGTGTGGGAGGATGCAGGCAAGGCTCTGTGCAAACAGCACACCATGTTACAGAGGAGGCTGGAAGTGTTTGGTGTTCCACCCTCTGTGGATACCATGGAAGGACTGAAATCTGCTTCATCATAACCTATAGATACTATAATAATTTCCTATGCTAATTAATAGTATATAACTATATACTTTTACTATTATAACAATTTCCATATTGCATACCTCAGGTGACTTCTTCTGTTGCCTGAAAGTTTCACATCAAGCTAAGATGCAGGACAATTCTGTATTCTGTCAATTATGTTTTAAATAAATGCTGATTGGCCAGTAGTCTGGCAGGAAGTATAGGTGGGACAACCAGATAGGAAGTAGAGGCAGGACAATGAGAACAGGAGTATTCTGGGAAGGAGGAAGCCCATTCCTCCCCAGTTCTGCCCAGATCACAGAAGAAGCAGGATGTGACCTGCCCCGCNCAATTCTGTATTCTGTCAATTATGTTTTAAATAAATGCTGATTGGCCAGTAGTCTGGCAGGAAGTATAGGTGGGACAACCAGATAGGAAGTAGAGGCAGGACAATGAGAACAGGAGTATTCTGGGAAGGAGGAAGCCCATTCCTCCCCAGTTCTGCCCAGATCACAGAAGAAGCAGGATGTGACCTGCCCCGCCAAAAAAGGTACTGAGCCATGTGGCTAACATAGATAAGAATAATGGGTTAATATAAGTTACAAGAGCTAATGAGAAGACTGAGCTAATGGGCCAATCAGTTTATATCTAATATAGATTCTCTGTGTAATTTCTTTGGGGCTTACCAGCAGTGGGAATTGGGCAGGAGAGAAACCCCAACAAGCAGACCTCATGTTACAAAGAATGATAAGTAATGCCATTATATCCCAGAATCACCATGGCAACCCTGCAAGATATGAAAAGAGAAGCATCTACCTAATGCAGTAGTTTTCACCCCTAAGAGTTTATCCTCCAGTTTATGGGGGTGGAGGCATTTCTTCTGCCATCCAAATTAAGAAGCAACATGTTTCCTAAGCATCAAGAGAGGCCCACAGTGAACAGTTTCATCCTTGGCAGGTAGTCCTGGGCTCTAGGAGACAGGTTTCCTCCTGGACTTCCCTCGGTGACAGACTATGACCTAGCTGTGAAGTGTATAAATCTTCTCTCCTGAGTTGCTTTTGGTCAGAGTGGGTTGTTTTTTTTTTTTTATCACAGCAGCAGAGGGGAAACTAGGACTGACTCCAACCTGAAAAGCTGCTGAGGGGCGAGGGCAGAGACAGGCCATGTGGGTCTCTGCCAGGGACAGCAGATAAGCAACATGCTGGGATGCCACCTGGAGGCGAGCAACCAGAATGCACAGAGGGGAGGTCTCTGGGGGATTTGCCAGAGTCCGGCTCACTATAGGGCATGGACAACACTATCCATGCCTTTGACTTTGAAGGAGAAATGAGTGGCAGAGGTGTGCAGCCTGAAGATAAGGAAGAACAAGATGGCAGGGAGGGGGCTCCCTCTCCACAAGGGTTTTGTCAGGTCCAAAGGAAATTCCACTCCCCCAAATTCTGGGGTCTGTTCCCCTCCACCAAAGGAGCTACTTCTTCATCATTGTCTGAAAAGCTGCATGGCTATCTGGGGTGTCTACTAGCATACGGAAGCACCGGCTGGTTGTGGTGGCTTGAATAAGAAAGGCCTCCAAAGGCTCACAGACTTGAATACTTGGTCACCTGGGAGTGGCACTATTTAGAAGGATTAAGAGGTGTGGCCTTGTTGGCAGAAGTGTGTCACTGGGAGGTGAGCTTTAAGGTTTCAAAAAGCCCATTCTAAGCCTAGAGCTCCCTTTTTCCTGTTGCCTAAAGATCTGAATGGAGAACTCTCAGCTACTGCTCCAGCCATGTTTGCCTGCACGCTGCCATGCTTCCTGCCGTAAACCTCTGAACTGTGAGCCAGGCCCCAATGAAATGCTTTCCTTTATACAAGTTGCCGGGGTCATGGTGTCTCCTCACAGCAATAGAACACTAAGACACTGTATTACAGAGGTTGAATCGCCAGGAAAAGACCACAGACTCAATTCAAATTATAATGAAATGAATGTATTATTGTTAGCAGGATAACAGCCTTAAAACCAAATCGAAGGTTCACTATAGAAGAGGCTGGGGAAGGGGCAGTTTTTAAAGATGGAGACCATGTTTACGGGTCCTGTGGAATATGCAACTGAGTGAGAAACGGCCTTTCCTACCCTCAGCTAGTGAGGATCTGTCTCTCTCTCCCTCAATTACAGAGAGAGGGAGAAGCTGTCTCACACCCTGGTACATAGTGATAAACAGGTTTTATAGCAGCCAGAGTGGGCAGTGAATTATCTCAGTAGTTTTACAGCACTGGGGAGGGGGCAAGGAGTTGCCTGGCAGCTCTTAGCTTTTAGGAATTTAGGATGGGTGTCCCTCACAATGCTTTCCTCAGCCCCTACACTGCCCTCCAGGCTCCTTCACTGCCACAGCTACCTATGGCTTTTCTCACCCCACCCCTACCCTAAAGTCTCCTCTGGGGGGGTCTCCCTCCTCTGGCTTCTCATTTCCATATAACCCAGGCATTTTAGCCAAGCCTCTCCTTTGTCTTCCCTTGATTTCCCCCTCCTCTTGCCTCCTCTCTTGGTCTCATTTGCTTGTGTGTGTGCACGCTCTCTCTCTCTCTCACACACACACACACTCACACACACACACTCACACACACATACACACACATACACACATGCTCACACACACATACACACACATACACACACATGCACACATACACACTCACACACACACGCTCACACACACATACACACACATACACACACACACACACACCTTTTGTCTTCCCCCACTCCCACTCCCTCTCCTCTTGTAGTCTGGTCCAGTCTGCTAGCCGTGTTCAGTTTACTACTTTCTCCCCTCGCTCTGGACCCTTCCAGATGCCTCTGGCTGAACCTCCCTCATATCTCCAATGACCTCACTTCTCAGTCAAGCTTGGAGCAAGCACTCACGTCTGCAGTCTCTGTGTCTGGACTGAAACTTTCAGTTATGCAGATTTCGAGCCCTGCCTCAGTTCCAAACTGACAGAGACGAGAAGGGAGGAACTCTAATAGGACAAAAGATGTAAATTTCGATTTTGGATTAAACTGGCCTCCCTAACAGTATAAAATAGGTCATGATGATATCCCACAAAGACGGGAAATGATTTGGAGTCTGCTTCAGATATTATCAAGATATGGGTATAAAACAGACCACGACACATTGTTCCGTGGGCAGAATGGGAAGGAGAGATGTACATAGCTGGTTAAGGAAATTGATAACCATGATATCATCAGTATAAGATGACATACACAACATGGTATATTTGGGAACAGAAATAAAGCCAGGTAAACAGATTCAAGCTGTAGGCCTAATGTTTTACTAATTCATGCTATTAGCAATATAGGAAAGATGGAAATGTGCACTCAGACGTACCCGTGCCAGGAAGACGAAGCACGGTGTCCGCACCTTCGAGGACGTCCATGTTTCAATTCACCTTTTCTCTTACCCATAACTCTGATTTAAAATGGTTAGATGGCATGAGTATTGAGTTTGGATTAACTGCAAAAACCAGGAAAGTAAACGGGGGTTATGGATGGGGAGAATTAGTACTAAGGAGGGGATTAGCAGGGGGAAATAGGAAAAATGGGGTGGGCAGGGCTTTAACTAGGAGGGAAGAAGAGAAATACAGAAGAAGGTAAAGTAACAGTAAGGACATAAAGAATCAACCCAATGCCAGGCATGAGAAGCCTCCTTCTGAGTTGTTGGTCCGGGTTGTCCAAGGTAGTCCCAAAGCATTATAGGCTATTGCTATTGCTATTGGTCGCCACCTAGAGGTGGACATAAGTTTCTATTGCTGAAGATGCCATGTACTTCAGACACAGGACCCAGAGGCCCTGAGCTGGATCTGAAGGAAAGCCTCCTCCCCAAGGACTGGCTTTCAGGGGACCGCAAATCTCTGTACAAACTTTCAAGAGAGGGAAGCCATCAACAGTCCCACCCAGGTGTGACTCACAACAACAGCCAGCAGGCATGATAACCTTAAAGAAACATTAGGGGCACACTTGCCTCGGTAGTAACCAATAGCTCTCTAATTGGACTTAAGGCTTGCTCAGCTGGCAACCTAGCCAACCACTCAGGGCTAGTGAAGTCCCAGATCTTTAAGCAAAAAGTGCTACTGCCACCTTAGTAAGTCAGTATAATTCCTACTACATTATACATATGAATCTTTAAACCCACAGATAAGTGTAATTCTCACCCCCACCCCCGTCAAAGAAACTTCTCTTTGCAACAGATGGAGACCATTTCAGAAAACTATAACCCATTGAAATGCAGAGAACAAGAGATTGTGTGATTTTAAATCCCAACTGATTGATAACAACATAGTTCCAGTCCCCAAGCCTCAGGGATAACTGTAGAAGATGGAGCAGAAAGGTTTTAAGAGCCAGAGCAATAAGGAGGTTGCTGCGAGATTGTGTCCCTTAGAGATGTCAGGAAAGTTACACCCATGAACTCCTCGACACGACTGCCTAAACAGTGGGGACACCATGTTCCTCACAGGATGGGCCTCAGCCTTAGGCAGAGAGCTATAGACAGATGGAGAATTCTGAGGGTGGGTGGAATGGGCCTCCCTGGGAAGAGACCCCGATGGGTTACCTAATAGCAAGTGGTCAGCCCTGAGATCATATAAATACCGGTAACACTGTATGGACTCTGCAGGCTGTATTTATGTATTTACAAACATATCTATATTCTATTTGTATATGTCACAACAATTAAGGAAAAAGAGGCCGTGGGTTTGACAAGGAAGAGCAAAAGGAGTGTGCATGGGAGGAGTGGGAGGGAAGACCAGAGGGGAGGAAATGATGTCATTATAATTTCAAAAATAGTATAAATTAAAAAATGGTTAAATGATACTATAACATTTAGTAATAATGTTAAACACAGGTCTGACTTTGGCTCTCCAGCCTCCTTACTATCAAGAAGGTTCTTTGGGACTTTGAAGTGTTGTAAATTAAATTCTATACTTATGGCCTATGAGTAAATATTGGCTAAATTATGTAAAATGGAATAAATGTGAATCTTTAGGTTTTTTTGTTGTTGTACCAGGGATGAACCTGGACCTCATACCTGCTGGGCAAGAGCTTACCTCTGGGCCACACCCCAGATCTTTAATCTTGCCTATATGGGCCAGGACAGGAAAGGCCACAATTACTGCTTAAAATCCAATTTCTGTGTTTGGTATTTTAGTTTTTTTAAAATTTTTTTCGACTTATTTATTTATTATGTATACAGTGTTCTGTCTGCATGTATGCTGCATGGCGGAAGAGGGCATCAGGTCCTATTATAGATGGTTGTGAGCCACCATGTGGTTGCTGGAACTTGAACTCAGGACCTCTGTAAGAGCAATCAGTGCTTTTAACCTCTGAGCCATCTCTCCAGCCCCTTGGTATTTTATTCTAAACTCCCTTATTGAGGTCTTGCATTGTAAAAGATGGTAGTAGGTATTTTATATTTGGTAAAAAATATTTTATTGTGGATATATATTGGTATTGTATGCATGTAAGTATCTCTCTTAATTCCCAGGACTTTGTCTCACCTGCAATACAAAATATTGCATCCAGGGAACTAGCTCTTGTAGACCAGGCTGACCTAAAACTCACAGAAATCTACCTGCCTCTGTCTCCTGAGTGCTGGGATTAAAGGTGTGCACCACCACCACCTGGCT
>LOJH01017935.1:7762-18802 GCA_001685095.1 Ellobius talpinus
TCTCTCTCTCTCTCTCTCTCTCTCTCTCTCTCTCTCTCTCCCTCCCCCCTCTCTGCATTCTTTATGCACACATATTTACACACAATATACATAAAGAATGACCTTCTCCCCTCCACTACTCTGTTGCATGCAACGGCAACATTTACTGGAGATTTTATTACAAAAGCCACAAAATGAAATTCTAATCAATAACAGTTTCCAGGATGGTGAGGGGGGAAAAAAGGGAATTGAATACATTCATAGGTAAAAGATGCTATTATCTCAGTTCAGTAACTATGAAAGAGAAATAGATGAAAAAATCCGGGTTTTATATTAAAACCCAGCACAGCTGTAGAGTTACATAATAAAGCATTGCCTGTATCCATGGAAATGAGAGTAATTGATGCACCACAAGTTATTTTTATAAACCCAAACAAAAAAATTCAATCAGAAATGTCTCTCCCCATTTTGGGGGCATTGTATATTTTGTATCTGTACATAATGCTCACATTTAGAGTCTGAATGCACTCTCTATTGATCAGCCTTGCTGAATAGGACGCGCTGCCTTCCCTGAATATTCAGGATTAGAATCCTGCGGCCTAGTTCCCACCTCTTCTCGCCAGACTTCCTCTGAATACAGAACACAGTTCTTTAAAAATCCAGGCAGTGCTGACTTGGGGGGCAGGAGTGGGGGAGTAAAGGAGGCAGGTTCCTGGTTTTTGCAGGTGTCAGAGGGGCCAAATTTGAAGGAGGGCTCTTCAGAACGCGTGGCCTTGAATTCTGCCACTGCTCCTAATGTCATCAACCTCATTTGCTCTGCCCACACACTCATTTCTTTGGTGCCTAGCACAGAGCCACGCACACAGCAGGCCTTTCCAAAGCAAGGAGGTCACGCGGCACATTAATAGCCCCAGTTTGCTTGGCAGAGGACAGCTGAAGACACCTGTTACAATCACATTCTAGGGCCACACTCCAACCCTGTGTTGGGTCTGCAGAGGAGACACATAGGAATCTGTAGAATGAATTCATCTCTCCAAGAAAGTTCTTGCTGGTTAAGAGCTGGAGCTGAGGTAGGTGATCTGGGCAGAGGAGTAGGGCTCTGAATTCCAGTCCCTTTTTCTTTGTTTGATATCAACACTCTCTCCTTTGGAATTCTTAATAGTTTTTAACAAAGGGTCTTTTGATTTCATTTTGCGCGCTGAGTGCGAACGTTGTATCCATAGATGATCTGCAAACCTATGACAGTTAAGAACATACAGTTAGCAAACAGATAAAAATTCCAACTTCTTCACTTATTTGGTTAGAAGATCTTACCAAGTTAAAGCCCTGAGCCTCTGTGTACTTAGATACGAAAGGAAGATAATAGCAATATTGACATGGTGGGTTGCTATGAAAATTACACAGCAGAGTATTTGCAATGTGCTCATGATTTTAAGAAAAGCAAAACCTTTCTCAGTGAACTTGAACCATTAATGTTCAACTTGAGCTAAGTAAAAAGACCTGAAAGAGGGAGGAGATTGCTGAAGGTGGGAGACCACCTGACAGGGCTCTTGCCACATCAACCCTGAATGACTGCACAAAATTGCTTTAAACAAAACCACCATATTGCAGATAGGTCTTGGAAGCCACTCCAACAGACTCTTACCTCCAACACCATATCAGTTTCATTCTGGAGCCTGCTCAGTGAAAGGCTGTGCTGGGGGATACAGCAGCTGCCAACATGATCTTCCCCCGACTGCTACTTCCCAATGCACTGGCCACAGTAGGGAATTGAGCTGTGTTGGAGCAGGTGGCATGACAGAGATTGGAGGGTCGCATGAACAGCTTTCCAGCTCATCCGTACAGACACACACTTACAGACATTCATTTCTCTTCATAAGTTACCTACAAATAGTGTCAACAAGTCATATACTAATTCTGCTACTAACTTTTTAAATAACTGCTAATCTACTTCTTTGCTGCAGTTATACCACGTGGCAAACCTGCCGCCAGAAATCTGTTTTCTCTACATCCCTACTAATATTCTTTTATTTTTGGACTTTTAGGTTTTGGCCACTGTAATAGACATGAAATGACACCTCATTGGAGAACTGATTTCTGCTTTTTTTTTTAGTGACTAATGATTTTTTTTCAGGCACTAACTGGCCATTTTTTATCTTTGGGGGAAAAATATTTATTGATCTCTATCATTCATTTTTAAAAATTGGATCCCATTTGTTGAAAACATTCTTTAACTATTGCATGACCTTGTCACCCTCATCAAAAATTAACTGATCACAATGCATAAGAGTGACTTAATTCAATGCCATCTCACTTCTCCATCTTTGACCTTGTATCTGTACCACAATGTCTCAGTTATTGTCACTAAGTTGTAATATGTGGAAATCTGGATCTTCAAACTTCTCTTCTCTCTGAGCTGCTTCTACTGTTCTAGGTTCCTTGGGTTTCCAAATAAATTTCAGGATCATCTTGTCAGTTTTCACATCAGCTCCATTCTAGAGCCTGTTCAATGAAAGGCTGTGTGTCATTGACAAGATTATCCTGAATATTGATAAGATTTCTTTGAGTCTCTGAATCATTTTGGACAATATTGTCTGGCAACAATAAATCTTCTAATCCATAGACATGGTATATCTTCTGTTGACTCAGATGCTACTCTCCTTCAATAATGTGTACATCTTCCCTAGTACAATGATTGTAATTTTATTCTTTAGTAGTTCATTACTTTGCACTGTATTAATTTGAATTGTTTTGGTATTTCCATTTTTAGATTCATTTGTTTTTATTATTTTCATTTGTGTGTGTGTGCATGTATGCATGGGAGTGTAGTTGTCTACAGAGGCCAGAAGAGTTGGATCCCCTTGGAGTGGAAGTTAAAGGAGCTTGCCAGTAGTCTGACATGGTTGTTGGGGACAGAACTCAGGTCTCTCAGAGTACATAACTCTTAATTGTGAGCCATCATTCCAGTCTGTTTTTAAATCTTTAAATTAAAAAAAATGTACATTGTATGTGAGTGTATGCATGCATGGTGTGTTGGGGGTGGTGCCTATGCCATGGAAATCATGTGGAGATGGGAGGACAACTTAATGCGGAAGTTCTCTCCCTTCCAGGGAGCAGACTCAGGTCCCCAGGGTTTGCATGACAACCTCCTTTGTTCTGGAACCATCTTGTTCATTGGCCCTGGCTTTTCAGTCTACAGCTTGTAAACTTGGTGAGCATGGTTATTTCTTTCCATAGCTTCTCTGTGGCGCTTTCTATGTACAGGACAAACGCCACCTGTTATCAGGTAGCTTTGCTCTTTCTTCCCAGTCCAGACGCCTTTTAGTGCCTGCTTTTTTGTCTGCTGGTCCTAGAACTAATACAATGTGTAACGAAAGTGAAAAAATAAAACCACTCTTAACTTATAGGAACCAAATTTTGGCGAAAAAACAACATAATTTTACATCAAGTATTGTGTTAAATCTCTAGGAGGTGCCCCCTTTTATTTTAACTAAGTAAATTCCTATTTATTTTTGTCTGTAGACCCAGCCAGATACCTACATTCTCAGAGTTCTTTTCCCTCCTTGGCAGTTTGTTACTGCAGTTTGACCCACATCTGCTACCCACTGAACACACACTCCATGAGGAGCCGTTTGCGACCATCTTGTTCCCAACTCCTAGCATGGGATCCAGGAAATTGAATGAATGAATGAACGAACGAACGAAGAAATAAAGCTAGCCAACATACATGAAATTAGAATAGGAGGCTGTGAGGACCCTCAGTGCTCCATTCTTCCTGGTATTAAACCATGGTTTTTTTTTTTTGTTTTTTTTTTCTTTAAAATCTTTGCTATGCTCTGGAAGAAAAAGTCTACTTTTGCTCTTACAGTGACAGGGAAGCTCCCATTTTGGAGATGACTTTTAAGTGTTGAGGACATTATTAATCTTTCCCATTTTCCATTACATCCACCTTATTCCCGCTGTCATGTCTGTGACTCTCTGGCCACATCTGTCCTTACAGCCTGTGTGATTTTCATGGGGCTCATGTCACACACATGTTAGTTTTCTCTCCCCCTTTCTCTTGGAAGGAAAAAGCCATACATGTTTTGTCTTGGTGTTCAGAAATTTGCCAAATGGAGAAAAGAGTGATGGCCACCATTGAGTAAGTAATTTAAAGGACCTAATACGCAGTAAAGGTTTATTTAGTGCATATTCATTCTGAAATGTTTGGGGGCTTTTTGCTCTTTCAACACAAGAAACATTATTCATTTTAATTTTTAGCAAACAAATCAATTTTTAAATGACATTATAGCCAAAATGCCTATCCAAACACAGCTACAGTAGATCTTGGAGACCACACAGCCTCTTCAGCCAAAACTATAGTGAGTATTTTCTTAATCCATGTTTATCCAAGTCATTTTCACCTGCCCAGAAACACCATCTTTCTCCCTGTGTTTTTAAGGGGCAGTTAAAATCTTACCTGGTTTCAGAAGTCACCACCATTCCAGTCAGAGTCATGCTGAGCTTTCAGACCCGCCACTGACTTCGTGCATGCCTGACAGCTGCTTAAGCTAACTTTCAGCTCCTGGAAGACTTTAGCCTTGCCAAACTCCCTGGGTCAGTGGCTGCTCTCATTGCTGTCACAAAATGCCAGACACAAACAGGAAGACGATTACAGAAAGTCTAAGATAATATTCTTATATTCTTTTTTTTTGAAACAAGATTTCTCTGTGTTGCCCTGGATACCCTGGAACTCACTCTGTAGACCAGGCTGGCCTCAAACTCAGAGATCTGCCTTCCTCTGCCTCCTGAGTGCTGGGATTAAAGGCTTGTGCCACCACTGCCCAGCTTAAGATAATATTCTTGATTTTAGCAATGTCTAGCCACATGTCCTTTTCTATCTCACTTGTGTCTTTTGCAGGTGCAAACTTATATGCACTGATTGATAGTAAAGTTACAAGTGTATCTTATCTTTCTTACAGACTAGAATATAATTTTCCAATACCTGGGAACTTACCATATTCACCTCTATTCCTTTATATTAATTTTTCTCTTGCTGTGCAATATATTCTTATGCCCATTTCAGCTTAAGACAAAGGTACCTCACAGTTTCTGGTGCTCACAAGCCTTCATTCAGGATCCTCTTCTAAGACGGCTGGTCATTGGCTGGATTCATTTCCTCGCATTTGAAGGTCTGATTTCACATTCTCTTGCTAACTGTTGGCCAGGAACTGCAGCTGTTAAGGACTGCCTATGGTTGCTGCTATGGAGCTCCCAGGCAGTTCAATCAATCCCAGATTGATTTGGGATCATAGTTTTGGAGATGTTGGTCCCTGGTCACTGGCTTCCTTGATTCTGGGCCACTGATGGGAGCAGGTGCAGGAAAAGAATGCTCACCGCATGATGAGCAGTGACATAGAGGATGACACAGGAATTGGGGACCCACTACCACTGTCAAAGTCAGGCGCCCATACACCCAATCCTCCCAGCAAGGTTGCACCTCCAACGGTTTCCAAAGTCTTTCATAATAGTGCCATCAACTTGGGAAGTGATCCTGTCAGGTATGTTTCATACTGAAACCTTAGCGGTTCCTTTCAACAACCTCAGTACATTCAAGCTCACAATCGTCAAAACTGGAAAAATCTGTCTTGACATGTGCATGCTTCATTAGAAAACTGTCTGCCCACTCTGCATCGCCATGGTTACCCAGGCCCAACTCCCCACCATGTACATATACCTAACTCTATACCTTACTTGACCTTACCTTACCCCACCCTTTCATTCTGTTGCTAGTGAATAAGTGTGCTGGTTGGATTTATGTCACCTTGACATAAGCTACAGTCACCTGGGAAGAGAGAGCCTCGATTAAGAAAATGCATCCATTACAGTGGCCTGTAGGTAAATCTATGGGGCATCTTTTCGATTAAGGACTGCTGTGGGAAGACCCAGAACACTGGGGTTGGTGCCACCCCTGGGCAGGTGGTCCTACGTTGTATAGAAAAGCAAGATGAAAGAGCCATGGGAGCAAGCCAGTAAATAGCATTCCCTCATATACTCTGCTTGGGTTGTTATCTTCAGGTCCTTGAAGTCCTGCCCTGTCTTCCCTTCATGACGGGATGAAAGATGAAATAAGCCATATCCTCCCCAAGTTGCTTTTGGTCATGGTGTTTAGCATGACAGGAGAAAAAGTGAACTAATAAAACGAGTAAGCTTGACTCTAACCTATTACTTCCTATAGACACTGACTTGTTATTACAGTAACGAGAACACATAGTCATGCTGAGCCCCTGTGCTATTTCCTCCTTCCTCCTCCCATAAGAGGAATATTAAATAGCATGGGCTAGCTCATAGTCATGTTAAGTATCTTTCAGTCCTTTAAAAAGTTGCTTGGATATCAAAGAATTGATTCTAATGAAAAAGCATCAGGGTATTGACACCAAAGAGGGAAGGTAGGATGAAGAGAGTTTAAGACACAATAAAGTCAGAAATATTTTCTTAATATGAACATGGCCTACAATATAAGCTTACTTTGTACTTGGGAAATCAGAGTAATTTCTACCTTAGTCTCTTAAAGATGTAGCAAAATTTTAAAGGAAGAGATGGGATGCAGCATTTCAGGAGAAGAATGCAGCTCAACTGATCATGAAGTGTTTGCTTATGACTTGATTCCCAAAGGCAGAGACTTCTACTGTCTAAGACAGGAACATTTCCTCGGCAGTGGATTATGTGCTATCGTAGGCTAGCTAACCAGTCCCCAAAACAAACACGTCATGATAAACACACACACACACACACACACACACACACACACACACAAAAACAACCCTGATTTGTGATACCAATCCCTTTCTGTCCCATCAATAGCCTTACAAGGGCCATGTTTAAGCTATCAAAGGTCCTACAGCTGGTTTTCAAATCCCTGCAAGCTGTATAAGCTGCTACCCTGCAGCACTGCACCAGCACCAGCTTCTGCATGTCACCACACAGGGGGGTTGAGAGATACTTTCCCCTCAGTAAGCCTCTGCTCTAGCATTGGCACGGCTCTAGCATTGGCATGGGCATTCACACTTTGATTAATTGCTTTGAGAAATATGGTGGTTATGGTGACTTGGAGCCCATAAAGATAAAAACCTTGTTTCCCAAAGGTTTAATTCTCAGAGATTGATAGGTAATAATGCCCTAACCATAGCATCCACTCGAAATTTCTACCTTATTACATTTTCAAGGCCTACACACTAATGGGCTTCTTGGGTAATTCTTTTTCAACATTAAGGCACTTGTGGATAGATACAACTATTCTTTCAAAACAGTTAAAGACCATTAGCAAAAAAAAATCCCACTCCCACAAAAATTCTTTGATGGAACAAGATAAAATTGCTCTCAAATTTTGTATTATTTATGAGGAAATCACAGCTCCTAAGAGGAGAGGTCAGTGAAGAGAAATGAAAGCATGGTGTGGGAACACAGGCTGGGGTCTGGACAGCTTGTCCTGACGACATTCGCCTCCTCTCCACCCCGTGTGTGACAGCACTGTGCCGTGCTTCAGCCATGTGACCAGTCCTGCTCTGCAGACGTTTCTGCCCCCAGCAATGGTGACATCCTTAAGGTTTAGGTATGTTTTGCAAGCAAATTGTGGGAGAAAAGCTGAACTAAATGCAAAAAAGAGTGAAAGGCATCATTAACATTTTGTGAGGAGGGACTCACTCTCTGATATCAGATCCTAGAAGGACTCGAAGCTTCTAGTAGTTAAAATCAGAGGATATCACGCTCCATGCAGTTCACTTGGATTTGACCACTGGATTTTTCTTTCAAACTGTGTTCAACTGTCTTTCTGTAACCCCATATTCACATTCATATTCTCTCTCTCTCTCTCTCTCTCTCTTTCTCTCTCCCTCCCTCTCTCTCTCTCTCTCAACTATAGCACCTCTTTCCCACTTTGACTGAATTCTTCACAGTGTAAACTCCCGACATCCTAACAGTCTAAATGCTTTCTCTATGCAGCGTCCCCACTGATCCATGCCTGTATATTGTCAGCCACAGTTGTCCTTCCCTGCATATTTCTGTAACATCTGTCTTTTTTTTGAGAAACCTCCCAACACCTTTTAGAATTTGGCTGGGGAAGCGCACAAGTCCAAGGTGTTGTTGTGGCCAAGAAGGATGCCTGGGCTCAAGCTCTTCTCCCCCCACCACCTCTTCACCTACTGCATCCTACTACCTAGAGAACCTCAAGCAACTTCTCTAACCTTCTGAAGCCTTCCCATCTCTAAACTGGGCACAAAGTAACATTAAACACTCTCTTTATTTGATTCAAATATACTCATAATGAGGGCATAAATTCTCCCCGGCCAGAAGCATCTCTCTTCTTGTCTTCCAGCAGACTTGATTAGGTGTGTCCCTCATCTCATTGTCCTCATTAAATTGGAGCCTATTTGAAGTATCCAATTCATCACATTCATAGCCATCCATCACAGCCACTGAGTGTCTGACAGCACCCAGCAGGCTGCCCTGTAAGCTGGAACCTCTTAGGGGCAGGTCGCACATCTGCCTTCTTCACTGTACCTCTGCTTTATGAAGCAGAGCTTGATAAATCTAGACATGCAATAAATATTGGTAGAATATAAAGTCAGTACATCAGTAACAGGCTAATATGTTTCATGAGAAGTGTGATACATCCATCAGCTGGACAACAGAGTTCTTGAAAGTTCTTGTTCACTATTGTATTGCTGGAGTTCAGTCTGTTCGTGGTCAAAAAATGACCGGTAAGTGAACTAGCGAATCAATCAATCGATCGGTCTGCTGACCTAGCATAGCTCCATTGCTTCGTGGAAAACACCTTGCGATCTGAAAGTGCTGTTTGGTGGGGCTTAAGTAGCATCATGCTCTTGGAAGCAATGGCACAGATAACACACAGGAGGTCCCTGAATCAGTGACTCACAGGCATGACAATTTTGCTCACTGGGGGGGATATTTGGCAATGTCTGGAGACAGATTTACAAGCATCTAGTGTACAGAGTCCAGGAACACTGCTAAACATTCTACAATGACAGGACCCACAGTGTATCAATATCTCAGGCATTGGGAAGGTCTGCTATAAATGATCAGTTACAAGAGACTGATCCTTTCACAGTAACATGCTAAAACATGGTTCAAAAAAGACAGAGACTTTCTGTGTGGTGGTCTGTTTCACTCACATAATCACAGAAAGTCAGAGCAGAAAGGACACACCAGAGTTCATGTCTGAACCCTTGTTCTATTTAATTATTTTGTTCTGTTTTGATTTTTCTGAGACAGAGTCTCAGAGTCTCATGATGCAGCAAAGCTGACCTAGAACTCTCTGTATAGACCAGGCTGGCCTCCATCTCACTCTACTTCCGGAGTGATGGGATTAAGGGCATACACCACCACACCTGGTTTGAACCCTTTATCCTAAAAGGGTACCAGGACCCAAAGGGGAAGTGAATGGTCTAGGTCACGAGGCTGGTGAATGGCAGGCCGAAATAAGAAGCGAAGCTCTTGATTCTTATGCAAGGCAGTAGAATTCTGGGACTCATGAGCTCCTCCCCTTGTTAAAAAATATATCCTTTCCCTGTTAGGGGTAGATATAATTATCTTCCTATGGCTATTGCATTTTATAGCCAAAGATAGAATAATCTGAGAGCATCAGCTACTCCTAGGAGCCTCTTAAAATCAGATTCCCTTGCTGGTTGCTGAACAGGAAGTCAGACAGATATACAATCACCAACTAGCTACAGATACACATGACCATCAACATTGTAACCTACCCTGGGCTACACAGTAAGCAACCACAAGCAGCGCATAGAAGCCGTGGTTCCCTGACAGCAGTTAGCAGGATAATTTGACATCAGGTCTTCAGATGCAAAGAAATAAATTCAGCCAATACTTAGAAGAGGATCCTGAGTGAAGGCTGATGAGCCCCAGAAACTGTGACATAGCTTTATGTTAAGTTGAATGAACTTAAGAATATATTATACAGCAAGAGTAAAATTAATATAAAGAGATAGAGGTGAATATGGCAAGCTGCCTGGGATCAGGAAGTTTCTATTCTAGCCCTGAAGAAGGATGGGATGTGCTTGTGGGAATTTTAGTTTTTATCTGGGCACATAAACTTGCATCTGCAAAAATGACAAGAAAAATAGAAAAAGGAATATGGCTAGAGAGAGTATTTAAAATCAAGTAAATTCTCTTGGCATTTTAGCCAGCATATCCAGGATGGGCCAGGTTCTTGTTGAGCCTTGGACACAAGTCCTGGGCTGTGCAGGCTCTGGGTCCAGTCTTGTCATCAGTCTGGGAAAGAGGAGGTGCTAATAGCAGAACCCACTTGGGGTAAATGCAGACCCCAGCAGAGCTATAATTCTACACACCTCCCTCAATAGTGTATCCAGTGTCAGGGTCACCTAGGGTGGGGTTCCAGTGATCCACTCACCATATATATATAGATCTACAGGTTTTAAATTAAGCCCAAAGCTGGTAAATAAAACCCTCTGGCCTCCTATACCCATGAATGGACTTCATGATGATATAAGGGGTTCTTTTCCAAAGATGAGCTCATGTTGCCTTGCTCCAGTCGGGGCACCTCTGAGATGCCTCTTTTCAGAGCTCCCAGAAACTCCCATAAGGCCTGAGTCATGACCGTCCAGAGGTCAGCCTCTCTCTTTGTTCTGTCCTTCTTCCTGCAGGTGACTCTTTCTGATCTGTACCTTTAGCTCCTGATCCCTCCTTCTTCAGCCTGCCACCTGCTGGTGTACTCCCGATGGCTTCCAAGAGTCACCCATTTCTCAGGAGAAAAAAACGTCACCATCACCTCTTGCTGTTTGTTTGTTGTTTGCCATCCTGGGGACCAGACTCAGGCCTGGAGAATGCTAGACAAGCCCTCCACCTCTGAGATACACACTCAGCTCTTCCATCACCTGCTTATTAGAGCACGCTGGTTGCAGCTCTTTCTGGCAGTTGTCTATATGAATGAACATTCCTATAGAAAGGATGGGATCTGTTTGCAGGATCACATTCAGCATAAATAATACATACATACATACATACATACATACATACATACATACATAC
>LOJH01017936.1:8880-21610 GCA_001685095.1 Ellobius talpinus
AGAGAGAGAGAGAGAGAGAGAGAGAGAGAGGAGAGTTTGGTTAGAATCACTGTTTCCAGATAGCTGAACCTTTCTAACACCTGAGGATCTAACACCATCTTTATCTCTTTTCTCCAGGCTGTGGCTCTGGTAGGAAAGCCTGGCATGACCGTGGCACCCAGTGAATAAGGGAGCTAGTCTCACACCCTCCTCTGTCCACAGGAAAGATTTGACTTCTCCCCATCCTTGCTTCTCTCCTTTCTTACTTTATTCTTCAACAGTTGCATTGAAAAATTTTGTTTCAAACATAAGGGAAACCAAGGGAAGGGAGGAGACTAGCAGGGTGGTGGTGGTGAAAATCACTAAGGGAAAGAATGGGAGTAGGTGGATCTAGCCAAAGTGCATGGGGAGTAGGTGGATCTAGCCAAAGTGCATGGGGAGTAGGTGGATCTAGCCAAAGTGCATGGGGTACCTGAAAGAAATTACATGAAATCTGGCGCTCTGTAAAATGCATACATGCCGGTTTAAAAAAGTTGCTTTCCAGTTTGCAGATACAGTAAGGTTACTGTATGTTTAGTGGGTGGAGACTAAAGGGTCACAGTCACAGTAAGTGAAGTGCTTTGACGTGAACACTACTTGCATAAAGAAAATATGTGTACCATGTCAGGTGATGAAGGTGGTGTTCTCTCAAGTTAACTATTGAAAGCATGCTTTTGCAAGGATGTGACCTTCTGGCTTGGTTCCTACTGATAGGCAGGAAGTGGCCATGGTGCTTCCTAAGGGAGAGCACAGTAAGCAGAAAGACTGGAACCCTCAGAAGACCTGAGGTGGGGGTGTGAGTGTGGCTTGTGGGACTGCACTGTGACAATGAGATTGGAGAGGTGGAGGGGCCAAGGCTTGCAGGTCCTTGAAATTCAGATTTTGCATATAATAAGAATGAAGAGAAAGTCTGTTGGAGCATCTGAGGTGTAGAGTGAGTCTTATCAGGGGGAGGCTGCAGAGTCTAGAAGAAAGAGTGATGGCTGGCCAGAAGACATACTTCACCTCCAATTGTCTAATGCATTTTGACCTTTGCATTGTTAATTCCACTCTCTGAGCTTCCATTAATTTATGAGCTGGAATAATGAGACTCAGTGATCTTGGAGACCCATTTCACCATGAAGTTCGTTGGACATTTGAATAGAGTCAACAAAGGCTATTCCATAAGCTTCTAGGCTTCATCTTTCTTTCCTGGTTTCATTGTTTAGGTAGCAACAGGTCAGATCGCTACACTCAATTGATGCATACCCTAGAATGAGGGACTTAAATTCTCTGATTTTTTTTTTTAATACAGGGTTTCTCTGTATAGCTCTGGCTGTCCTGGAACTTGCTTTGTAGAACATACCAGGCTGGCCTCAAACTCTCTCTCAGAGGTCTGCCTGCCTCTGTCTCTCCAGTGCTGGGATCAAAGGTATGCACCACCACACCTGTCTTAAGTTTTTTGAATTTCGACTTCCTCATTTGTAAAATGTCAATAATAACATTTACCTCATGAGGCTATTATGAGGAAGGAAATGAGCTAATTATGTAAAGGATTTAACACGACTCCTATGCACAATTAGCTACTAATACCGGTCCTAAATATTTGCTATAAGGTTAGATCTGTTTCCAGAGCGTGGGTGACAGTATCTACCCAGTGACTGATCACTTCTGCTTCAGACCTAATGTCCTCCTGCTGGACCCTCCAAATAAACATAAACCCAAATCCACTACCTGTTTCCTACCCCCTTCTGTCCTTCCTCTCGGGATCCTTATCTCTGTCCATGGGACTGTGAAATTCTCAGACCCACGTGGTCATCTCAGGATTATCTTGAACTTCTTTCCACACTCATCAAACATGGTCACTAAAGTACCACAGTCTCATCCATCCCCCATCTTTGCTCCCTTTCCTTTCAGCTCTTTCTTGCCCCTCAGGTAGGTTGATCTCTGACTTGGTTCCTGGGCTGTTTCTTCCTTCCTCTCCTCATCTCTGCTGTACCTTATGGCCTCTTCTCAGACACTGTTGCCGTAACACACATCTCCAGCAGGGTCACTTTTCTGTTTAAATGTCTTCTCTCTCTCCTCATCCACCGTCTAGGCCACGGGATCAAGCCCACCACCCCCAGGTTATTTTCAAAGACTTTCAAAATTTGATTCTACCTGCTGTTCTAGGGTCTTCTATCTTCCTATCGTGAACTTTAATAACACTTGTCTTCTCAAACTTCCCGAGTGTGGCTCTTTTCTAGAGAAATTTGTTTTAAAATCTCCCATAGGCCTAGAGCAAATCCAAGTTCATCTAAACAAGAATGTGAGCCTCAAGTTGCATTGCTCCATGCTGCAACCCCGGATGTTTCTGCCCTGCCAATGTGTTAGATCCCACTTACATATCACTCTGTGCTTATTGACTTTTATACAGGACATCTGCAAGTCTTCTTCAATTTCCATGCATCATTCTTCTTTCCTAATATATTTATTGATCCCTGGAGGATGTGGGCTAAGTCTTGAACATCTTTTTATTGTTGATCATACTTAGTAAATAGCTTCAGAAGTCTAAGCTGCGAGCCTCGTGAACCACATAGAACTGAAACAAATCCCCGGTTCCATATCCACTTACATCTTATTCCTTGATGCATACTGTGCGTTTCCCCTTCACACCCTCCCTCCTTGGTAAACCATCATCATCCACCCAGTTGCTCAAGACCCAGATGGTAGAGTTCAGTGGAAAGACCACCGTGCATGCACTATCTCTGATTGTTCTGGTAATCCGTTCTGATCTTGAGTTAGTCAATGCTTTTCTCTGGGCTTCAGCCATTGTTATGTATGTGTCAGATAAATGAGACCCAATGATCCTGATGGTCCAAAAGGCCAGGAATCATCATTTAGTTCTCCTTTTCATTTCCTAACACAGCCCAATCCATCACCAAGTTAGCTTCTACCTCTGGCTCCCAAGTAGCCTCCTTGCCTCTGTTCCTATTGCTCTTACTCTCCCAAGGCAAGAAGGTTCTTTCAAAATGTATGTCATATGACATCACAAACTAAATTAAGATCCTTCAGTGGCCTCCTGTCCTAAAGAATGACATGCAGAGTTCTCTTTCTGGTTTATAGAGCCTTCTTGATGTCTGTTTCTTGTTTTTGGTGTGATGTTTGCCACTATTTGTTCCTATGCTTGTGATGAACAAAATCACTTTCCTTGCTTCTTTCAAGATTTCGCTGTCTTGAATTCAGTCCTTTGCCTATGGTGTTTCTAGGTGTGGATTTCCTTGTTTACCATACTTGGCACCTGTTGAGAGATTTTTAACCCCTCATTTCTTTGGAAACATTTCTACTTGTTTCTCTATTTCCACACACACTTCCCCTCTACCTTTATATAGAAACCAGTCCTGCTGTTCCCTGCTGTCTTACTACGTGCCCTGATGGGCCATGGGCTGGTATTCTGGAGTGAACGAAAAGGAGAATATGAGTTGAACACCAGCACTCATCTCTCTCTGCTCCCTGACTATGGATGCGTCCAGCTTACTGCCAAGCCTTTCTGCCATGATTGAATTTTTTTCTTTTATCCTCAAACTGTGAGCCACAGTAAACTCTGTAAGTATAGAAATAAGTGATGTGACTGATACAGGCCACACAAGCAAAGTTTAACTGGTTTGATCCAAATCCTGGTTAACTATTTCTCTGTTACCTCAGCTGTAACAAGGGAGATCAGCAGGCTTTGCTGAGAGATCCAGGACAAAGGTTCTTATGCATTTGTTGACTTTCAGAAGGCTGTGGGCTCAGTCTCATCTGCCTCCCTGATGTATGTCGTAGGTTTTTGACCTCGATCCTCCTAGGACACAGAATCTGACTAAGGTGTATATCTCCTGAATTGCTGACTGTCACTTAAAGAACGCTCTTCAGTAACTGTAGTTACCCAGGGCCTGAGCAACCAGCGATCTGGCCTACTGATTGGTTAGAGTTGGAGCTGCGGACACAGGGTGCTAACGACACACCGGCTAACCTTGCTTTTGTGTGTCATTGCTGCCTGCCCACAGGCCTGACTTAGGAGACTGTGCAACTGCAGGGACAGTAACCAGGTTCCTCTAGTTACCGTGCTGATTGACAGAAGGTGGGAATGCTTGATGATGCCTCTGCTGGGCTAAACAACATTCCTCGAAGAATGCCATCTTGTTTGGATATAAAGCTTTCCAAGGCCAATTAAGATGAGGTTGTGCTGGGTCCGTTTGGACTCTAGTCTAAAGGTCAGTGTTTTCGTAAGAAGAGGGGAAGTTTGTCCAGAGCACAGAGGGAAGATGACTGAGGACCCAGAGTGAAGGAGACAGTATGGGATGGAGGTGATGGACGTACAAAGCCTTGTCAGGATTGCCTGCAGCCAGAGAAGCTAAGTGGCAAGGAAGGAATCTCCCCTTTAGAGGTCTTACGACGTAGCACTGACCTACCATCCACAGTCTTGATTTTGTATTACTGATAGAATGATGGAGCAATACATCTCTAATTTTAGACCCGTCAGTGTATGGCACTTTGTACATACAGCGTATGGCAGCTACAGGAAATGAATGCAGCATCACGCAAGTCTCTGAACTTTTGAACTCTATACGATGTGGTCCTTTGAAACAATTTCTAGCTCTTATCAGGCTTCCCTATTTGTTGAGTAATTGTGGTCACATTTTTTCTTAATTCTTTAAACATTGCTTCTTGTAGGTCTTTGAATAGACTTCCCTTTTTGAATAACTTTGGCTATTAAATACAATACTTGCACCCGTTCAGAGATCATGCCTATGGAATTATTTATGTCCTGGATACAGATATTTCTTTCTTCCTCCCTCCCTCTCTCCTTCCCTTCCGTCTTCTTTCTCACATCTTTATTTGTTTATATTTTTTTGAGACAGGGTCTTATTAATCACAGACTAGCTTTGAAATCTCTATATAGTCAAGTTTGACCTCAGCTTCCCGATCTTCCTGCTTCTACCTCCCAAGTTCTGGTAATACAGATAAGCATCACCTAGCCTGATGTGTGGTTTGCACAGTGCTAGGAACTGGACCTAGGAATTCACACATGCTAGACAAGCACTGTATGAGTTCCATCTCTAAGCCTAGTCTTTCCTGTTTTTGTGTGTTTCATAATTTCTTGCAGTTGAGACTGGATAATTTAGGTCATATACGGTAGCAATGCTGGATTTTGATCTCTTCTGAGTTTTGTTGCTGCTGTTCGTTTATTTAGCCCCTGATCTGGATTCAGCCTGTGGGTACCATTTCCTGGTGGGGTATGGCTGCTAACATGTCTCTCTCGTCTTCAAACGCCTCATTTTATTTAAGTGTGACTCCTCTACTTCTTCCTAGTTCAGCCAACGTGTAGTCATGAGTGTTGTGGCCTGCTGGCATGTTTTATTATTACATGTCTAAAGGGCAGAAGTGTATTATGCACAGTATCCTAGAAGGCACATGTCATATGGTTAAAATCATGGTACCACCAAGGATGTGTGTGGTAGGAATTCATGACCTTGCTTTCCCAGTTTATATGGGAGTTCTAACACTCTATAACATCGGTCTGCTCACCCATCTTCACATCTAGCAGAGAAGGTCAAATCCTCCTCAGAGCGTACCTCTTTAACTCAGCTGAAAGCATTCTGTTCATTAAGGGAATCATGTAATTAGATCAAGCCTGCCTAGATGAGCTATCTCCTCTCCATTTCAAGGCTCTTAACTTTAATCACATCTGCAAAGTTCCTTTTGCCATGGTAACATAGTCCCATGCTCTAGGGCTAAGGTCTGGACCTCTCTGTGATGTGGGGCGGTGGAGAGGATGTTTTTCTGCCCACCGCCTATTTCAGGCCAGTCAGGCTCCTACACAGCTCTGTCAGTTCTGAGGGTGTTATCCAAGTTTAGGGGGTTTCAGGTCTTGCATCTTTTCTGTGTGGGTCTCAGTGTTCTGTCTAGCAGACAGTATGTGAAAAATTTGCCAAGCCCCTTTAAGACACTATTATTTCTTGGTTTATTATTGGTAATAATAAACCAAATAATAAAGCAACAGTCTTTCAGTCTGTTGCTTGCCAGAGTTAGGATTTCAATCTCAGGTTAACAGAGCCATTGCTTTCTGGGGTTCCCTTGACTCCTCGATTGTTCTCATTACTGAAGATGTAGTCATGCACGCACACACACAGCCACAAATAAATAAATAAATGAATGAATAAATAAAAGAAAAAATTTCCATCCCCAAGCTACATGATTCCCCTCCAGTAGCAAAGCTGTTGGTTCTCACCGCCAGTCCCACTGGCTTAGAACCACTTTGCTGGAAGCTGAACGGAGTCCAGGGGGTGGAGAAAACGAGTTCCCAGTTCCAAGCTCAAACAGCACGAACTCACACAGTCCACAGATAAAGTGCAGTTGTTACGCTGTTTGCTGTACATCTGGTTGGTTTCCAGAGCTCTTCAATGGTGGTTTTGACAACCCTGTTTTTTAGTATTTGTGATTGCTTTTTGGACAGGATATATTGGCTCCTCATTCTTCCACTAGAAATCCGGCTCTCTACCAAACAGAGGTTAGTCCACCTGTACGTAGGATGATTGACAATGCCGTGAGGTTGCGTTTGGGCCGTAGGTACAGACCATTCACACGGAAGGTAGGTGGTGGAAGACCGTGAGGTTGCGTTTGGGCCGTAGGTACAGACCATTCACACGGAAGGGAGGTGGTGGAAGACCGTGAGGTTGCGTTTGGGCCGTACGTACAGACCATTCACACCGAAGGTAGACTCTTTCAGGTGTAGGATAGTACCATCGCAGAGAAGAGGGCTGCCTAGCATCCCTGTGTAAAGGAGAGCAGAGAACAGGAACTGGGAAGTAGGTGCACGTGAAGGTGGGTATCAGAGCCAGTCCAAGGACGTGAGCGAGGACTAAGGACTTTCATAGAGTTTACTTGCTCAGGACTTCGGATTAATGGATTAGGTCATTTTATAGGAACAGCCTCTAACACCAGACACATTTCTGCTAATATGTTGGGAACTCTTCTCTTCCACTTTTGTTATCTGGGTTTATTTTCCTCATGCATTTGTTCCTAATCTCTAGTTTCAGGTGGCTTGGCTGAGAGTTACATTGTGGGCCCACACTGCCTCCTTGTGTTCAGTTTGTGCATAACACTTGGCATATCTGCTTCCCCAGCGGTGGAGGGGAGGAGAGCTCAGAGAATTGGCCTTGGAAGCATGGTGCTCATGTCCCTATTAGGTCTTTTCTTCATGTGGCCAGGCTGACATTGTACATTATTCAACACATAGAGATACCCTGAAGACCTGTTTCCACCAGCCTTCTGGGCTGCAGGCAAGGAATGGAGACCTCTGCATACTCCCATGGGTACCCTGACCTTATTTATGCGTGGTACCATACTCCTTAAGTTACAATGATTATTATTTTTACTGGAGGAAGTGCTTTTTAAAAGAAAAGATATCTATATTCCTTTTTAACTTCAATGAGAGTTTTGATTTAATTTTTCAGTCCTTGGGAGCATTTGCCATGGGACGATCAGGCCCATGAAGATGAGTTCCATATTGTCTCTAGCTTATAGGCACTGTCTCTAAAGTTCATAATTCTGGATGACAGAGTAGCAGTCCAGTAGCCTGGTTAGGAAATGCTATGCCCCGAGCTATGCCCTTTGTCCTTTAGGGTCCGTCTAGATTTGCCCATAACTTGTTTTCCAGCTTCTGTTCTTGACCTTTTCCCTAAATCCAACCTGATACAGCGGGGAAATCCTCCAGATCTCTGCACTTGTTCCCTATGCCCGAAAATGCTTGTTCTGCCTCTAAAACATTTATTGATTTTACTTGGTGTGTGAAGAGGTTGGTGCACATGCCTTGTGTGTGTGCGGAGGTAGAGGACAATTTGCAGGAGTCATTTCTTTCCTTCTGCCACGTGGGTCCCAGGGTCGTCAGGATTGGCAGAGAGTGTTTTTGTCTGAAGAGCTACACACGAACTAAGTCTCCTTTGTTCCTTTGTTCTGGTGCATGTTCATCTTTCTTGAGAGCTCCCACACCCACATCCGGGCCCACAGCATAGCCATCGTCTCGGCAAGGCTTCCCCAAGCCTGACACAGCTCCCGTGATCTGTCCTTACCTTGTTCACGTTAGCACCTCTAGTGCCTGACATAGTGGCCTGCTGTCCTGTAGACTCCCAGGGACTTGTTTGTGGGTGAGCATGTTAACTGTCGCAGGTCTATGATTTGAGGGCAGCTAAGATGCCCCCTGGAAAGTGAGTTGAAGCCATGGGAATTTAGAGAACAGGGATCAGCAAATCAACAGGTGTATGAAGTACCTTGAAGCTGGAACGCACCTCTCCATCGCCGCCTACATCAAGGAGTACGGGGATGATCTCCACTCCTTCCTTTTGATTAACAGGTTTTCCCTCCTGTGCTGGGTTTCTTCCTTAGTTCTTGTCCATACGTCACCGTCAGTCTAGGGCTGATGTTAGAAGTCAAAGAATCCTTCCTTGATCATGTCGAGTCCCTGAGTATTAACCTTGTTGAGGTTCAAACACTTCAAGTTCAAATCCAAGATCCACCGTATATGATTGGTTCAAAGTTTTAGATAAACATATTCTCCTCTTGGAGTCTCAGTTTTCTTGATTATAAATCTGTGCTCAGTTCCCTTGTGTAAAAGTCACATCTGATAGCAAACAGGAAAGAGCTTCTTGGCGATGCTGTAGATGACTGTCATCATCATGATAACAGATAACATCGAATGCGTGAGGTGTTGCTATTGTTCTCTGCATGCTTCCCTGGAAGCTGGGGCGTAAAGAAAGGCAGACAGACTCAAGGGATCGGAGAAATATAACATCTGTTAATGCACTTAATCAACCAGAAGAAAGTAAGTGGATAGTCAGGACGTCTCAAACAGTGTATTCTTTTTAATAATAAAACAGTGTGGGCTAGTTTCTGAATCCTCAGGGTTCTTACATCCCCTGTTAGACTGAAGGCTGTGTAATAGTTAAACTTCTGAGGTTCAGGGACTCAAGAGGTGACTCAGTGTCTTAAGTGCTTGACACACAAGCATGAGAAGTGGCGTTCAGTCCCCCAGAATTCATTAAAAAAATACTAAGAGGGTGAGGTGGCCCACTTGTGAAGGAGGACAGGGATCCCAGAACAAGCTGGCCACTGAGAGTAGCCAGACAAGCCATATTGGCCAGTTCTGGGCTTGATTAAGAGACCTCGCCTCAGTGAATAAGGTGGAAGAGTAGTTGAGGGGAATTCTGGACCTTGGGTCCTAGGCATGCACACATACACATAAGTCCACACATGCACATGTGTGTGCACACACAAATGGAAGAATAACAAGGAAAAGTGTGACGTTTAGAGCCCACAGCCTGTCTGTGCCTCAGTGCCGTTTGGTGAAATAGGATGACAGTAATGGTGCTTATCTGATGAGCCTCCACGCAGCACAGCAGCCTCTGTGAGGCACCCGGAACACTGGCTGGTGCACAGTAAATGTCAGCTTTGATCAGTTGCTCTTGCTTCCTGCTCATAAAGGTTGGCTATTTTGCTTTTGTTCCCCTTTCAAATAAGGTAATGAGGCTAAGTAATGACCTGGTGGAAGGCGAGATAATATGTCTAATGAAAAACTGGCTGGTAGCCAAGGGCAGAAACGATCTTAGCGGCTCTCACTCTAATCCATTCATTTCAGAAAACGGGAAGGAAATATTTTTCTCAAAGTTACATAACAAATTCAGTTCAATGTATTGACTATTTTTTTCTGCTTATTATATCCCAAACATTCACATTCCTGTGGATAAGTGGGTGAATGAGAAATAGTTTTTGCCTGTGCAGGAGACTTTTCCCAAGTGTAACAGATGCCTACTAAAGGTATCATGGTTAAGATTTGACCTAGAAAATCCTGGGTGAAATAAAATATAAAGAGGTAAACTTTTTTGTTGTTGTGCAGAGACTTGAACCCAAAGCTTTGTGCATTATAAGCAAGCACTCTACCATTGGGCTGCATCCCTAGCCCTAAAGAGGCATTTTTGCGGGGGCTGGAGAGATGGCTCAGGGGCTAAGAGCACTGGTTATTCTTCCAGAGGACCCAGTTTCAGTCCTCAGCACCTACATGGTAGCTCACAGCTGTCTGTAACTCAAGTTCCAGGCAATCTGGAACCCTCACACTGGCATAGATGC
Source organism: Ellobius talpinus (assembly GCA_001685095.1). NCBI lineage: Eukaryota > Metazoa > Chordata > Mammalia > Rodentia > Cricetidae > Ellobius > Ellobius talpinus. The sequence goes on from LOJH01017936.1 coordinate 19,021, forward strand.
AGGCCAAACACCAATGTACATAAAATAAATAATTTTAAGAAAAGAGGCATTTTTATCTTGTGCTTTGCTTAATCTCAAGAGGGAGGTTTGCTTGCATAGTAAGTGTAAAAGAGAAGGTTTCTATTCCCTGCAGTTCATCTTGTAGGGTTTGTGTTTTGTGGCCGATTCAACGAAACTCTGAGCATGGCTTTAAGTTCCTGGACTATTTAGGGGGCAGGAGATACATGGAAACAGATTAATGCCAAGTTCACTGGTGACAAGGCAGAGATGGAATGCAGACTGGCTCAGATGGACTTAGCGTTGAGGGAATCCAGCCCTCTTCTCTCTGCCCAGTACTGTTATGTAAATGAAATGTCTCTCCAAGAACAGTGAGATGCTGTCTCAACCAATGCCTAGGAGCACAGGACAACAACCAGACTGAGGAGGCAACTTAAGCTTAGACGCTGAACACTGTTTGCCCAGCCTGCTTTTACTTGTTCCATTGACTGTCTCAACACGTACATTTCTCACATTAACCCCTTGGGGTAGGTGTTACTGTCTTCCTTGTTTCACCTATGGCGAAATAGACAGGAATGGTTCAATAAATTGTCCAAAGGTCATTTAGCAAGTAAACAGAGGAGAAACAGGATTCCGTCTGGGCTTGGGGCCATAGTTAGGCTACCTTTGGATGTGACATGTATTTGTTTTTGCTTGTATCCTGTGTACTGCTCAGGAAGCTGTGCTTCTTGGTCACTTTGGTCGACTGTTGCCCTCATAGTGGGATGGGGAGATTGAGCCTGGTGTGCACAGAGTGTCTGTTTGCATGTGGGGACTGCTCTTGGCCAGCGTCCCCCAAAGATTTGCTCAGATACTACCTTCTTTGTGTCAGCCTCATGCCTGTGTTCACTTCATCATTTCTGCTCACCTCCAGGGCTTCCTGTGTTGGACCCTACCTAAGATGTGAACATAGGTCTAAGCTGTTACCTAGGCAAATCACAAATGTTTGGCAGAGGTCAATTCCTATTCTTCCTGGCATATTTCCCACCCCAGGACTTTGTTCAGTTACTATAGGTAAGTGGATTAATGACTGAATGAACTCAACACCACTTATGGGTGGCAACCTTCATGTCACAATATTTTATACCGAATTGTTATTGCTCACCAAACACATCTATCTGTCTTCCCGTATTTCAGGAATGTGAAACAATGGCATTCCTTCACCTCTCTTGTGATTAGATGTGGCCTGGTAAGCTACACTGGGAAGTGGAACGTGAGTAGAACAGAAGTGTGACTTCTGAGGAAGAGTTTCAATGTTGTACACTTTCTCTGTCCTGATGCTGACAGTTTCAGACAGTGACCCCCTTCCCCAAGTCTGGCTGGGGTGAATCCCATTCTCCTGGTCTTCTAGCACAGGTGGGCAGTGAACTTTTGTTATTTCAGGTAATAGGGTTTTCAAGCTCTTTGTTTCTACAGCACAACCCCCAGCCCCTTATCCTGACTGATAACTACTGAGAATATCCTAAGTGATGGTCTTGAAAAGAGACCCTCAGTCTTGTCAAGGCTTAAGAAAGAAACAGAAAGGAGGCTCGAGCTGGAAGCAGACCCATGCTGTGTTCAGGTTGGGATCCAGTGCTGGGAATGACTGTTGTGCAAAAACGGTATGGTGGTGGGTACCACGGTGGCACACAGGAAGACTGGAAGGGCTTCTTGATCTGCAAACTATGGTGAAAGAGATGATGCAGGGGGAAAGTGCGGGTGACGTGCAGAGCAGACGACTGTATTCTATTCTGATCACACAGTTTTTCCTTTATGTTCACACATTTAAAAATATTGGCACTAATTACCATTATTTAAAAGTCCAGAGCTGGGGAGATGGGTAAAGTACTTACTGTACAAGTGTGTGGGCCTGAGTTTGGATCCCCAGAACCAGTGGGTGGACCTGGTGAACATGGTGGCCCATCTGCAATCCCAGCTCTTGGAAGGCAGACACAAGAGATGCTTAGGATAAGATGCCTAGCTGGACTAGCCGGAATGGGTGAGCTATGAGTTCAAGTCAGACTCTGCCCTCAATAAATCAAGTGGGCAGTGATCCAGGAAGAAAGCCAGTGTTGCTCTGGGCCTTCGCAATTGAGCTGTTTCACACACACACACACACACACACACAGAGACACACACACAGACACACACACATACACACACACAGACACACACACACACACATGCACACACACACACACACTTACATAACAGGTCACAGGTCCGGATTTCTGACTTTTCTGGTTCAATCTTAAGACGAAGTGATGTAATACATTTCTTCTTTAGATGGCAGATGAGTTAAGGGTCTTATCAGCCACAGTTTGGCCCTCTTCATGTTTGCTTCTTTGTCCAGTCTTGAAGCTATCAAAACTGAAGACTTTTGTTTTTTAAAAATTTTTTTATAACAATCTTTTCTCATTTTACATACCAATCCCAGTTCCCTCTCCCACCCCTCTTCCTGCTCCCCCAACTTTCCTCTACCTCACCTCCCATCCACTCCTCAGAGAGGGTGAGGCTTCCCAAAGGGAGTCAACAAAGTCTGGCAAATCACTTTGAAGCAAGACCAAGCCCCCCC
>LOJH01017937.1:0-11199 GCA_001685095.1 Ellobius talpinus
TATTAACCAATGAAAGTAACACATAGACAGATGACCCTCCTCCATCAGTTATGGGACTGGAGGTTTCTTTCATCCTTTTCTCATTCAGTGTTCTTGTTCAGAGACTCATATGCTGCTCCCCAGTGTGCTGTCTGCCTTGCTTGTTAAGCCTGGGAGAAGCAAGGAGCTTTCTGATTCCTTGGGTATGGAAGAGTGTTACTGCCATGTCTGCACCAATTTTTCTCTCATGTCATTTTATTTGAATGTTTTTGTTATTGTTTAAAAGTGCTGCCTGCTTTATCTTGATCCCCACGTGATATAGTGGAACCAAATCCATCATCTTCACTAAGTCTTTCTTCCTTAGCTATGGATGGCTCCATTCCTGCTCAGACTGTAGCATACAACTTAGTTTAGAGACTGTACTCTAGAGCCAGACAGGCTGGATTTCATGGCCCAGTTCCACCTCTTATTAGCCTAGTGAGGTTTAGCTACTTAAGCTCAATTTCACAGTCCATAAAATGGCGAAGGAAATATTTACCCTTGGTATGTTGTGATGCTTAAATAAAATGTTGTAACACAAAGCACTTTGAACAATTACTGCTTCCCCCCATTCTACAATTGTCTGTCCATGTTTGGGATAAAGTGAAGTAGTGGAATTATTTTTCAGGCTTCCTTATTACCATTTCGTGTAAACCTGGAAGACTTGTTTTTCTGGGTGGAGAAATGTTTTCTCTGTGTGAAGCTTTCATAATCACAACCAAGCAGGCCTATGAGCCCTGCCATTTAAAGTGGCTCCTCTCTTTTATCTATGCCATGCTTACACCCTGGGAATGAGGACACTGAGCCAGCTGCTGAACTTCAACAGGATAACCAATAAATTCTCTTTGGTGTTCACATTGCCATGATCCCATGCCTATGGAAGCCCAGGACCTGACATGGATGAGGTTTGGATTTCATAATGTGGAGGCATTATTACTTCCTTGTGATCTCAGCTAAATTTTAAGCAGGTAAGCCAAAGGGAAAGAGGCACATGATGAAGTCAGCTATAGAACTAGAATTTAACATGTCTCCCAAGAAATGGAAAACAACAGCTTGAAGCTTTGCCAAAGCCGCATTGGGAGGATTAACCTATATAGCAGAGAAGAGTCTTACAGTTTCTTAAATGGGAAGAGAAATAAGTTTTTTTTTAAATAAAAAAAACAAAGCTCATAAAGACAAAGGCAAAGTTGCCTATTGGAAAGGAAATTGTTAAACAAGGAAGTGAATTTTTGTGAAAATTCTCTTGAAATTGAAATCAAGATGGGGTTGGGCAGTGGTGGTATATGTCTTTAATCCCAGCACTTGGGAAAGAGGTAGGAGGATCTCTGTGAGTTCGAGGCCAGTCTAGGCTACAGAACAAGGTCCAGGACAGTCAGGGCTTTACAAAGAAGCCCTGTTTTGAAAAACAACTGACCAAAAACAACAAAAAGAAAAGATGTATCATATCGATAGAATGGTTGGAAACAGTTATAAGTTCCAATGTGTCTCTCCCATACTTTCTAATTCTAGCCTCTTTTTTGTTACTGCAAAATCATAGTAATCCACAGTGTAACTTTAACAGCTTTTAAGGAACATATTAACCAAATGTCCAAGTTTTGATTTGGCCATAAAATACTAACAGAGCTAAGGTTTTCTAGGATTAATGAATAACATGTCTTTATTTAGTTTATTTTTAAAAAAATCATCTTAAAAATCTGTTTACATATCTGTCCTCTCCAGGATTAACTTCATATTGGTTCAGCAGCTTGTTTACTGTTCTCTTCTGTTTCTTCTTCTGCTTTTTTTTGTCTTCCCTTCTCAGTGCCCAACCCAAGTTCAAAGGCTGATGAGAGAGAAAAACTCATGAAGAGATTTTACTCTAGGGAAAGTTGCTCAGTGGATGGGAGCTTGGTGCACGGGGAAAGATGTCACGCTCCTCCTGGCTCCTTCTCAGCCTTCTTGCTGTAACTACCGCCCAGTCTATCATCGAGGAAGATGCCAAGACATTTTTAGACAAGTTTAACCAGGAAGCTGAAGACCTGTCTTATCAAAGTGCACTTGCTTCTTGGAATTATAACACCAATATTACTGAGGAGAATGCCCAGAAGATGGTGAGTTTTTGAGACTACCTAGGGGGTATTGATTGCTTATAGAAGATTAGAGTTACTGCCTATAAAAGTGGAGAGGGAAATCATAGAAGCCTCTGAAGTGTGAGGTTGAAAAATTGCCTCTGTAGCTCTGATCCTAGTGTTCCAGATGACTAAATTCAATTGACCTTAGAGTTCATCTGGAAAATTATTATGAATGAATTCTCTGCCCAGATTCCAGAGACGGTTCCTGAGACGAGTGGAAATTTTTGATAAAGTTACCATCACTATTCTCATTATACTCTTGCCATGCAGAGCATTCACAGAAATGTTGGAAGTTATTGAGTCAATAACTTTCTTTAGCTTATAATGCCAAAAGGACTATCTGAGGATTACAAATGACATAGTAACTGAAAAATGCAAGTGGTGGTTTACTGAAGGCAGTAGCTTAGTAATTAAGGTAACCATGGCTTAGGTGAAACTGGACTTGGGAATTCCTTCTTCCATTGTCACAGAGCACTGAGGAATTTCCAAAGGTCACAGAAGAAAAGCTATAATTAAACCAGTCCTGAAAAATCTCAGCTTACTCTGGGAAAGCAACATATTTTGCTTGACAAGTACAAGGACTTAGAATTATTTTTTCTCACAGATCCTGAAGTGCCTTTTAAGTATATTTAAGTGGTGGAAAATAGAATAACTATTTAAGAAAAGACTTTCATTTCTCCCCCCCAGCAATGCATTCCTTCAAAACTGCAGTTTCGAAGCTTCCTTCTTTCAAATGATCCAGGTGCTGTGTATTCTAATTACTGTCATTCATAGAACAGAGTGAAGTTGGGAATTGCTGACTCCTTTGAAATTTTAAGATTTTTTTTCTATTTTACCAAAGTTCAAGGAAATCAAGGAGATTTTTCTAATGTTGCCAAATGAGTTGCTTTTTATGTGATCTCACATTTTGGTATTACCCATGTTCTCTTTAGTATAACTGTTTTTCAATTTTTATTTGGTTTTTGTTGGAGGTGACTGAAGTGTACTGTAGATTTTTCTCAGCTGCATGATTCATGGTGAGACTAACATCATACTTGAAAGCTAGCTAGCCTGGAACTAGACTACTGTCAGCCAAATCCTGGCCTGAACACTTTTTAGCTGAGTGAACATGAGTTAGTTAATTAGACAGTCTGGGTCTTAGTTACTTTTTGTGTTAAGATTTCTTTTTATTATTTTAAAATCATGCATGTGAGTGCAGGTGCCCATCGAGGTCAGAGATATTGCATATCCCAGGAGCCGAAGTTATGCCACCAGGCGTAGATACTGGGAACCAAGCTTGCCTCCTCTGCAAGGGAAGTACACATTCATAACCACTGAGCCGTCTTTCCCCCCTAAGTATTAAGTTACTCACCTGTGAACAAATAGATGGTACTCCCATATGCTTCATCAGCTACACAGAAACGCCTTTTTGAAGAGGAACAGAATAGTTCTTTTGAGGGTCTACATATGCAGAACTCATATTATAGATTGAGATGTAATGATATTTGCTGAGACCATCTCTGAGATTATTGTGGTGCTGTGGTTTGGCTCAGTGCAAAATAAAAGGTGTTCTTTTTAATCATACAGGTTGATTAGAGCAAAAACTAGAAATGGAAGAGTATAAAACATTAGATATTTTATTTTTTTACATTAGATATTTTAAACTGGAGAAAATTGTGTACTCTTTAAAGGAATAAAGCACATTTAGACGAAAGAAAAACGACAAGGGACTCCATATCCCATTTGTAGGAAGTGGCGAAGAGTGCATCAAAGCACTCAGGTGAACTGGTGTGAGTTTCCCTGCCAAAGGAGGCAACTGTGTGTGTGGGGGGAGATGATTCATCTTTCTGTTCTCCCCTCGTTTCGTGTGTTGAGATTCTCTTAGATGCTAGGCAGTGGACAGGTGTTACAGGAGTTCTGAGATGAGGTTGCTGAGATGCACTGTGTTATAGGGGACCACACGTTCACATGGAGTGGAGTGTGACCATGACATAGTAAGTATGAAGTTGGGCCAAACAGGCTGGGTTTAGTTCCTCCTTTGAATCATAGAGGCTGAAGGCCTAATGTGTCTTAGAAAATAGATTGTCCCCTCACATACTATATCCTGATTAAAGTTCCCCCTCCTCCCCTCAGCTCCTCCCCATCTCCCCTTCTATCCGGATCCGCTCCCTCTCTGTCTTTCATCAGAAACCAAGCAGGCATCTAAAAGACAGTACTAAAATGAAATCTAATCAGATAGAACAAAAACTAACACATCAGATTAGGGCAAGACAAACAAACAGAAGGAAAAGAGCCCAAGAAAAGGCCCAAGAAACAGATTGAGACACAGAGACCCACTTGTTTGTACACTCAGGAATCCCACACTCAGGAATCCCACAAAAACACTAAACCGGAAGCTGTAAAGTATACACAAAGGACCTATAGGGAGGGATAGTGGGAGAGAGGGAGACAGAGAGACACACACAGAGAGAGGATATATATATATATATATAATAAAATAAGATACAATTAAAAAACAAACAAAACCAAAAGGAAAAGCCCTGACCCAACATTATGAGACAAGGACCCTTCAAAGATGCCATTGAATTAGTCTCTGTTGGCCACCTACTACTGGACATACGGTCTACCCTTAAGAGTAGTTGATTTCTTCAGTGAGACGCCCCTGAAGAAAATTCTATTTTCATTTGCAAGTGGTTATCAACTGGAGATAGCTTCTGGGCTAGGGATGAGGACATCTGTCCATTTCTCTCTTCAGCTATCTAGGACCCCATCGGACTCACAGAGGCCTTGAGCATGTTGTCCCAGTCTCTCTGATTTCATATGTGCATCAATGCCGTCGATTTAGAAGGCCTTGTTTCCTTGGTGTCCTCCATCCTCTCTGGCTCTTGCACTCTTTCTGCCTCCTCTTCCTCAGGGTTCCCTGAGCCCTGAGGGGAGGGATGTGATGGAAAATTCCCTTTTAGAACTGAGTGGTCCAAGGTCTTTCACTCTGTGCATGCATAATATCTGGCTGTGGGTCTCTGTATTTGTTCCCATTTAGTTGAGTGTTAACTTCCTTCAGACCCATTTGACTCAGTTCTAAACTGAAGAAAATTATGATCAGAGTATTAAAATATAGCATACACTCTAAGGGAAAGCTGAATTTAAAGAATATGCAGGGTGTGTGTATGTTGGTGTGTAATTTGATACTGTACCTGGTATCTGGTTTGACCTTCATCAAGAAGTCTTATTCAGTGGCTTTGCATTTTGAAAAGCCCATTGTGTCTCTAGTATCTCAAGAGTGCAGGTTTTATTAGATTTTTTTGGTGTGTGATATGGAACTATAACCCAGAGCCCTGTGCATGCCAGGTAAGTACTCACGCTGAGCCACATGCTCAGCTCAGGTGGTTGTGAATGAAGATCGCCCCAGAAAGGTCAAATTTGAAGGAAGCAAGCTTCTCCCATTTCCGAGGCTTTTCTGAGATTCACAGAACAGCTGCTGGGAAGTAGGTTTCTGGGAAAAAGCCATCATGTTCCTTCCTTTGCCTGCTTTTTGGCCTTGTCAGTGGAGAATTCAGGGTCAAGAAGTAAGAAATATCAACCTTTGTCTGTGTATTTTCACAGCAAGCCTTTCGTGGGCAAAGGGGAGAATGTGTTTCCATGAATTTCCGTGCTGCATACTTTCCTGTTTTATTTTAGGTCTGTACTTGTTCTTAGATTTGCACTGACTCGCAGAGTTAGACACGGAGTTTGCTTTAATGAGACTATCTGATGATCTAGTTTATCTGGGGGGGGATGGGTAATGGAAAATGAACTTCTTGGACAGAGAAAATAAATAGTTCTGAAATTCCCAGAGTTTAACATTCACTTAGCAGGAATTGGCTCTTAACAGAAAGTCAGTAAAATACTTGAGATTACCACCGATATCTTTGAGGCTGTTAGGTCCTTCTGATCTTAGTAGTGGGATGCATTTATTGCTTCAGGGAGGCCTTGCAAATTTTGAAAACATTTCGCCCATAAAATAAATATTTATGAAATGCCCATATAAGGGTTTTAGAAGATCACTAACACAAAAGCAAGTATTTGACAAGAATAATCCTTACTATAACAAAAACATTTGCCACCAAAGGTTGGCATATATTATGGAATTGCATGAATTGGAACTGGTCTGGAAAATCCAAGTTGTGTGTGAGCGGGCTGCTACAGGAAGCTGATGAACCAGAAGAAATAGTTCTGATTAGCAAAGAACCTAGATGTCATTTTGGATTGTCTCCTGAAGACATTAACTTTCCATGACTATAATGATTAGCGTTGTTCAGATGGTTCTGAAAGTAAAAGAGAGAACATTTCTCAAGTCTTTAAAAACGTAATGCTGGTGTTCAAATGTAAAGAAAAAAAGGAAGGAAGGAAGGAAGGAAGGAAGGGATCCTTGCCCCTTCCCAAGAATAGTCAGAATGAGTTAGAGGTCAGAGAGGGCTGGGAGCTGTAGAAAACCTCAATAAAGGAAAAGTGTGACCTGGAACAGCGAAGGAGAGAGTGTTGACAATTGTATTGGCCCAATCTTTTTCTACCTTTTGAAAGGCAATTCAGCTGGAAGCACAACCAAGCTAAATTCAGAGTAAACAGAGGGACGCACTCCTTACACCACAGGTGGTGAAGCTGATAAGACCTGTAAAATTTTAATCTAAAAAATGTGAGGCGTGGAAAACTCTAACTTGGCTTTCAGCGCATTTAGACAAATGCGTGGGTTGCAGCTCCACCTTGGGTTAAGGAAGTACGGTCAATTGCCTTGATGGACTCAGGTCTTCATCCTTTCCTATAATAATGTCTAAGGTCATGTCACTTTGTAGTGCCATCCCACTGCAGGCTCTGTGAGTGTGTCCATCATTCATTTGTGTTAAGCAGGGCTGATGACAGCAGTGACTTGATGGACTTGAACAATTGGGGCTTGCCCTTCTTCACACCTTTGTCTTTGCCAAGAGAACCTGTGTAGGCTGGCCAACTATTAAGTAGTTGCCCAAGCAGAAGCCAACTTCCAGAGTTGCATGCAAATTCAGCCAAGATCAGCAGAGGTGTCTGCCAACTCTGAGTTATTTTAGGCATATAAACTATAAACACTTATGCTATTGAGGCTTTTTTGGTTGTTTCTTAGATAGAATTATTATTGTGACAGGTAATTGATACAGAACAGGAAATTAGACTGTATGACATTTGTGTGTTCCTGTCCTATCATGGTGACATTACTGAGGACCACTTGCCTTATTTTCATATTGTCTCTTGAGGTGACTTTCAGGAGTAAGGATTTTGGGGTTGCCAGTCTACAGATCTGGCATAGTATGATGTTCCTTAGACAATGTTGTGAGAGATGCCCGAAATAAAAGAAGGTGTAAACTTTATCCATATGATGCCCTCAACGATGCCTGCATAGAGTGAGGCAGGAATCAGAAAGCAGGGATAAGAAAAAAGCTTTGCTAAATGCAGGCTCCCTACTTTTCACTGCCATTGTGGTGCTTGTGACTAACTCCATCAGAATCTGGTTTTTTTATGGAACCTTTAAGATTATGTCATTTCTGGCCAAGAAATAAAAGCACTTGGATTAAAAACTGGTAAGGAAATCATATATTATTCTAGCAGAAGTCATTGGTGAATAATCAAGCTAGGTCTGTAAGTATCTTAGTTAGGGTCTCTCTTGCTGTGATAAAACACTAACCAAAAGCAACTTGGGAAGGAAAGGATTTAATTCGTCATACTTGTCCAGGGAGCAGTCAATCACTGAGGAAAGTCAGGGCAGAGGAACTCAGGCTAGGATCCCGGAGGCAAGAACCCGAAACAAGCCATGGAAGAATTCTGCTTACTGACTTGCTCCTGGTGACTTGTTAAGTTTGTCTCTTAGATACCCTAGGACCACTTACCCAGGGATGGGAAGGCACCACCCACAGTGGACTGGGCCCTTCTACATCAATCATTAATCTAGAAAATGCTCCACAGACTTGCCTATAGGCCAATCTGATGGAGGCATTTACTCAGTTGAGGGTCCTTCTTCCTAAATGACCCCAGCATCTATCAAGTGACAACAACAAAAAAAACTACCCAGAATGATAATTAATTGACATAGCATGACACACATATTTTAGATATATTCAGGCCACTATCACTTAACATATCTAGCTGAAAACTTCATCACTGGACAACTGGAAATGCTTCCCAGGAAAGATGATTGTTTTCTGTTTGCATCCGTGCCTCTGCACTAATAGGCTAGGTCAGAAGTTAATAGAAAAAAACTTTTGTTTGAAAATCAGAAGAAATTTGCAGGTGGTTTCCAGCCCCATGGTTTGATTTTTGAAATAAGATTCTTTGTAAATCTTCCTCTAGGGCACAGGAGTGAGTATGAGTGTGTGTGTGTGTGTGTGTGTGTGTGTGTGTGTGTGTGTGTGCGTGTGTGTTGCCAGAGGTTAGCTACGTGTGTCGTTCCCCAGGGTCTATCCACCTTCTTTTTGAAACAGGGTCTTTTTGTTGATGGATTTGTTTGTTTGTTTGAGACAGGGTTTCTCTGTGTAGCGTTGGCTGTCCCGGAACCCACTCTATATATCAGGCTACCTTCGAACTCACAGAGCTATGCCTGCCTCTGTCTCCTGAGTACCATTCCATTAGATATTCTATTAGAAAGCCCCAGGGTCTTCCTGGTTCTGTTTCCCCTGTGCTGCAATTGCAGGGGAGTGCCACCATTTCACATGGGTTCTGGAGATTAAATCAGGGCCTGCTGTTTGCATGGCAGGCACTTTGCTTTCTCAGTCATCTCCTCAGCCCTTCAAATTCCTCTTTATTAGTGAATTCAACTCAATCCCGACCTTCCTACACAAAAAGACCCCATATTTTAGGAAGAAATTGGGGCCTCTTAACAATAATTTTGAAACAGGCATACTTGGTTTTTAATAACAAGGCCAGTAGCTCCAAAGCAGCATAGAATGTCTCTGGATCATTTTAATCCTAGAGAAAGCAAGAGGATTCCAGAATGTAGCAGCAACTGCAGCAACTGCCCACTTACTGGGATCCACCACCCTGAAAAGAGCTTTGAAGATTGCCTGGCAACTTTTTCTTTTCTTTTTCTAATGTTGCTATTTTATTCAGAAGTTGTTTAGAGAGAGTGCAAGGCCAATGCTTTCCTGCTGGGTCTTAAAGAGTCTCTGGGCATACCCATTTCTCTTTTCTGTTCCTGTCTTCAGGGGTACTCAGCCCGATACTGCTAAATTAACTGGTAGTCTGTAGCCAAAGAAAGAAGGTTAACTTAATCCCTGTCCCTAATGGCTCCATGCCATGCTTCATGAAGCATACTATGGCCATATTTGAGGACAAGAGTGGGGGAACATCACCGTGATACAAGCAAACTGGAGTTCAGGACTGAGTCTGTTTTCCCCAGGAGATAAAAGTAGAAAAAATAAGCCAGGTGGTGTTGGTAACGCACACCTTTAATCCCAGCACTTGGGAGGCAGAGGCAGGCGTATCTCTGAGTTTGAGCTAGCCTGGTCTACAAAACAAGTTCCAGAACTGCTAGGGCTGTTACACAGAGAAACACTGTCTCAAAAAAACAAAACGAAGCAAAACAACAACAAAAATAAACAAAAAAGTAAAAAAATAGTTTCCGAATATTTGAAAACTTAAAATGACAACCGTCTCATACAAAATATAGAAAGACTTTGGAGTTCTAGAATGGAGTGACAGGATTTATATAACTTGTGTTGTATCCAACTCCATTGGATAAGATACATTTTTTTTTCCATTTTGCAAGTCTCTGGGTATGTTTAAAAATTGACCAAGGCAGTTTTGTTCTCTGATCTTGGTGTGACTTTGAGGGCCATATCTGGAAACCAGACCAGCATATAGGGAGGGATTGAGGATAGATCTTTTCCTTGGAGGTTTGTTGGACCGTAAGGCCCCCAGATGACTAAGGTTCTCTCCAACTTTTAATTTTTTTGTCTTCTGAAAACCTCCATAAGTCTAGTACTGAGAGATTGCTGATGGTCTAACTTCATTGTTGCGCTCTCGATAAAGAGAAAATAAGATAGAGTGCTTTACATCTCAAGCAATTTCTCACAAGAAGAAAGTGCGCTCATCTGTGCATCACGGTTTTTCAGTCAGATAACTGCCTATTTGAGCATACAAATACTTCACAGGCCTTAAAAGTTAAGCTAGTTCTTCATTGAAAGCAGGGATCAACCATAGTTTTAGGAAAGATTTGAGAGGTATATCTTCTTACGGTCTCTTCAGAAGCATACAGCCCCGCAGTGGGTTGTTCATTCTTATTTACTACTGTCCCATCTGCAGACCTAAACGGGCACTTATTTTCTCACAAAAGTGTCTATCAGAATCCTTAGATGAGATAGAAGGTACTTTTCTAATTGGGATAGCGAAATGGAACTTGAACTGGATTTTTTTTTGGAACCCCTTCCCTATGGTGGGATGCCTTGCTCAGCCTTGATGCAGGGAGAAGGGGTTTGGTCCTGCCTCAGCTTGATGTGCCAGACTTTGTTGACTCTCCTTGGCAGGCCTTACCCCTTTTGAGGCCTGGATAGGGAGCAGGAGGAGGGGAGGGAGGCGAAACTGTGGTTGATATGTGTGACTTACCAATAAAAGTTTATTGAAGAAAAACAGGTGATATCTGAGCTTGGCCCAAGGGCTATAATTTATCAGCCCAGATTAAAGGATGAAGCTGTGATTTATAATTTTGAAAATAAATAAATATAGGTCATAAAGACTTGCCTAGGAAATAAGAAGTTCATATAGTACTAATTCTATATAATTATATTAATAACATGGATAGCTAGATTTTTTCTTCACTCCAGAATATGGTGTTTTGTTGTTTTTTTAAAAAAATCGCTATCTTTTAAGTTAATCTTTTAAATGGTAACATATGAAGTAAGGGGATTCAGTGTAGCATTTTTAGGCAGACTTTGGTCATATTTGGTCTCCACTCTCCTATTCTCTTGCTCTTCTCTGTCTTCCCCACAGAGGGCCTTCCTCTCTCTCTTTCTTTCCTCTTTTCTTCATATTTCCCTTAACATAGATCCCCCCACACCATGGTCTCATTTTAGTTACACACACACACACACACACA
>LOJH01017938.1:0-19479 GCA_001685095.1 Ellobius talpinus
AGATTTATTTTGGGTATAAGATGGAATCTCATCATCAAGACATTTTATTAAATTCTATATTGTACTGTGTTCAGATCAGTCTTCTACTACTGAGAATAACTCTTTACTTCTCAGATAAGGGTGCTAACTCTGATACTATGTAAATCTCCCAAGATCACAAACCTAAGCAGTGCCAAGGCACAGGACTACTTATTCGTAGATCAAAGAGGCCCTCATTACAACACTCTTAACAGTCAAGATCTGCAATGACCACAGAACCACACAAGGCCAACACGAGACACAAAAACTCTCGTGACCACTTGTTAAATTAACCCAGTTGATTACTGCCAAGTGTGTGAGCCAGCTTCATTGACTTCTTCCTCCTCCTCTGTAGTTTTTGGAGACACAGTCTTGCTCTGCAGCCCAAGCTGGCCTTAGACTTATGGCAATCTGACCACCTCAGCCTCTCAAGCACTGAGATTACTGGCAAAAGCCACAGCACCTAGGTTTTAAGTTCCTTCCCATGTTTTCTTAAACAACTGTGATGAGAGTCTATGAAAAACTCTGAGCAAAAATGTGGCTTTGATATATGCACATTTTCAAAATGAGTGTCACAGAGTTGAAATATGTAACTCTTAGTATACAAACTAGGTGAGACAGCTCTGGCTAATACATAAGCCTTTACATGTTAGGTAAGGAACAAAAAGTAGCTCTGATTTGTTGCTCTGTTCTGAGAATTGCTAAAACAATGTACTGTTTGTTTTCTGAGATAGGTCTCACTATATAGTCCAGGCTTGCTTTCATTCCAGTGCAAACCCAGCTCTCCTGCTTTGAAAAGATGTACTTTTGATTTATAGTTAGCTAGGTCTTTCTGGTGCCACTGATTCCTAGGGATAACTTTTAACCTTTTATTTCATTGAAAAGCAACAAATGAAATCCTTCTCTGTAGATGGAAGTTTCTGTCCCACCTGGTCCCACAGCCATTCATTCGGTCCCAAATAAACACACTGAGGCTTATATTAATTATAAACTATTTGGCCTATTAGCTCAGGCTTATTATTAACTAGCTCTTACAACTTAAATTAACCCATAATTCTTGTCTATGTTTAGCCATGTGGCTTGGTACCTTTTATCAGTGTAGCATTCTCGTCTTGCTTCCTCTGTGTCTGGCTGGTGACTGCTACTCAGCCTTTCCTCTTCCCAGAATTCTCTTAGTCTGGTTGCCCCACTTCTACTTCCTGCCTGGCTACTGGACAATCAGCACTTTATTAAACCAGTATGAGTGACAAATCTTTATAGTGGACAAAANAACCCATAATTCTTGTCTATGTTTAGCCATGTGGCTTGGTACCTTTTATCAGTGTAGCATTCTCGTCTTGCTTCCTCTGTGTCTGGCTGGTGACTGCTACTCAGCCTTTCCTCTTCCCAGAATTCTCTTAGTCTGGTTGCCCCACTTCTACTTCCTGCCTGGCTACTGGACAATCAGCACTTTATTAAACCAGTATGAGTGACAAATCTTTATAGTGGACAAAATTTATCCCACAAAAAATTATCCCACAAAAAAATTATCTCACAGCGCTTCTCAATAATGCATGATCCAAACTTTAAGCTATACTCTAGCTACCTAAGGTACTAAGTTTTCTAGTTGCAGAATTTCAGAAGTGGGATGGATTTTTAGGATTATGTAACTCAAAACAATCATTATAGAAAAGAACTAAGATTTCTGATGTAACTTCAACAATCCTTTGGAATTGATACATACAGCAATACATGAAAGAACTAAGAGCCTCCACCCCATGTCAGGCTGGCCTTGAACCTACAATTCTCCTACCTCGGCCTCCCAAGTAACATTGATTAAAGGCTTGTACTATCAGACCCAACTAAAATTCAAGTTTCTTAGCAAACTGTCTGCTAGTTCTTTGCAATTAATATTTAATATATTAATAATTAATATATAGAGAATAGTATGAAAGCTTTCTTATATTCAGTGTGTCAAAGTTGGTGCATTTTGTTTACTTGTGCTTGAGATAAGGTCTTACCATGTAGCCCAGGATGGTCTTGAATTTGTAAGACTATACTTCCCAATTTAGGGATTACAGGTTACCGAGGTTATAGACAGAGATGTGCCACCATGCCAGTTTCCTATGTGTCAAGACTTAAGTATACATATTATTCTATAGAATTTTATCTTATTTAAACTATTATATATATCATTTTTACAATTGAAAACTGTAGATTTAAAAAGCAAGATTTGGGCTGGGGAGGGAGCCATGGACCCTGGTCTGTGGTGTATATCTGCAACCCCAGTGCTGGGAAGGCAGAGAGGGCAGATCCTCAGGGCTTTTAAGCACAGACTATTAAGATGTGCTCCAGGTCAACGAGAGATCTTGTCTCAACAAACAAGGCAGACCTAAGGAAGGACATCTGAGGTCATCCTTTAAGTTCCACATGCACACATGTGTACCATACTCGTGTACACACATGTACATGCATGGACATACATATGCAAAATTTCTTGTGGTTTTTGTTTTGTTTTGAGACAGGGTCTCTCTATGTAGCCTGGCTGTCCTGGAACTCACTATGTAGACAAGGCTAGCCTCAAACTCACAGAGATCACCTGCTTCTGCCTGCTGAGTGCTGGGACTAAAGACATGCACCACACAGCCCAAGTAAATATTTTCTTAAGTATCTTAAGATTTTAAGAATTAAAGAAAAAAGAGAAAAGAAACACTGCATAGTCTAATAAAAATATTCCAGCAATATTATTATGGAAGAACCACTCTATAGATAGGAGATGTTTTTGTTTTGTGTGCTGCTTAAACACGATCAACTGTGTCTATACTCATCCCATTGTAGACATGTACATAAGAAATGGGAAAAGACAAACACTGCAATATGGAGAACCTACCCTTAACAACACTCTGTTCAGAAACAAAGCCTTCAATATTGTCACCCCATGCCTCAAGAAACTGAGGTACAGAAACATAAAAATCACAGCCTTACACTAAGGACGGTGGAGTTTTGTGTTAAGTATAGGAAAACAAGGAGGTGGCCCAGAATGTGTTGGTCACAGCAGTGTGGCTGGGCCCACGCTAACATACCTATTGTTGTTCCGGCAATTCCGACAATTAATGCATTCCAGTGGGTCAATCTGAGGCACCGCTGTGTACATTCCTCCACCCTGGTCAGGACAACATCCAAGGAAAAAGAAAAGAAGAAGCTGAAGGGCAGAGACCATGGGCTAAATAAACACAAATACACACCACTAACAAATGGATGTAGTACATTTTCACACACTGCCTGAGCAATGGAATGCTTGCTACTCATTCACATGTGAGCCCTGCGCAACGGTACCATGCACCCCTAAAGCTCAACTGCCACATTCTTCCAGGTACTTTTGTACTGGAAAAAAAGCAAATAAATGGAGGGAGGTTAGTCACTTCCTTTTAGTATTTCAAATTTATGCCTTAAAATATATTATACATCATAAGCGCCTACTCGTGTTTTCTTTTCTAGCAGTCATGGAAAGAGCTCATGTGACGCCTCTTAGAGAGACAGGGTGTAAAGTTTGTTTGAATGATGTCACAAGATCAACCCATCTTCATTTTCCCGTAATTATTTCTATTAGGTCTGTTCACTTGACTGTACTGTTTTAAAACGTCATATTTTTCCAGATGGAGCAGACTCTCAGCCAGCAATGACTTGAAGGGAATATTAATATTTTGATGTTGCTCTTGGCGGGAACTGCTCCGCAATTAAGGAAAATGCCCAGATTAACACATACCTCATTGTAAAATGTTCACTTGACATACAGAATGGCAAACAGGAAGTTAAAGATTGACTGGCCTTAGAATCAGAGTTCTGCTTTCTGGAGAAAAACAGCAAGGCTGAACTGGGAGAGGGAGGGGTTGTCACACAGCACTGAAACCTCAGGCAGGCCTTCGAGGTTAGAGAAGGTTCAGGCCCTCATGGACTCATTGTAGTCTAGGGATATGCTTCCTCTGTTGTTAGGTGGATTAGGGTTACTGAGAGAAATGTCTAGTCTTGGTTTGGCGCTTGTTAAGATAAGGGACATGGAAAGTGTAACACTTTCGAACTCCAGCTTTTGTGTTGCAAATCTAATATTTTCAGTATCTTTACTAAATTGAAAAAGGAAAACTAACTTTTCCAGATTGTAGCAAAGGTCTTGGTAATCAGAATAATAGTAAAAATAAAATAAGTGTTTAATTTGATAAAGTAAACAATTATCTGATTAAAAGGTAATATGGATGCCCAGAGCAGAAATATAATAAATCAAACTCCCTCATACGAGAACCCATTAAGCAGTATTACCTAAGCTGTGCCGGTCATTCCAGTCCATTCACAAGGGACAAAACTGTCTCAGAAATGAGGAAATTTCAAGGTTTTGCAGCTGAACTCCTTGTGGCTAAAAATGCTAATATTCTAAAATCCAAAAGGCTTATATGCTACAGGGTTTGTTTTTTTTAAAAAAAAAAGAAAACCACTGGGCAAAACAAAGTCCCAATGTGGCAGCCTGTGAGCTCTCTTACACGGTCTTCATAAAGCTAGGGGTGCTGCTCATCGGGGGAGCACTTGCCTACTAGAGGAGAAGCCCCAGGTTCCAGCTCTAGCACAGAAGGGAAAAGATCTCAGTACTGCCCTAGCATCTATATTTACAAGTGTACTGAATGGTCAAAAAGTTAAGCAGCACCAGGTCCTGCACTGTGCACGACAACAGCAGGTGCGAAACTGGAATTGCTTCTTCAATGAGGAGCGCTGGCCACTACCTCCTTCTACCATAGCACCCCAATGTGCTGTAGAACGTTCCTCTGTTTGCCACACTTAACAGCATTGCAGTTCTCAGACTCAGCTCCAAGTAAATGAAATGTGAACCATCTGGCCTGATCTTTGCTCAGCACTATTTCCATTTTGTCTCAAGAATAACCTCCCAATGTGTTCTTTCCTGCATTCCACTTTGTGGTAAATAATTTAAAGCTAGACCAAGCTGACAGCTACAGCTATTACTGATGACAGAAAACTGATGAAGATTCCTCTAAATCTGGAGCTGCTGGCGACATGCCATGCCCACATCCACGACTTACGGGGTGCCTACGGTGAAAGAAGTCGAGTGACCACCAGTCCTTGTACCCCACCACATTGAGGCCCAGAAAAGCTATCATTTATAATGAGGTCTCTTACATTCAGTAGATGGTGGGGATGCTCAAACTCGACCCGTGTCCTGGCTAGTGAGTTTGTGTGTGCAGAATCAAGCCCTCTGTTGATGCTTCCATTCAGGATCCCATCGACTCCATTGGGGCCCTTATGGTGAAGATGAGAACAGCCATTGCTGAGGAAGCCTCCATGGACACTCCCATTGATCCGGGCTGTTCCTGAGAGCGTGGCATACTCTACCATCTGCCCGTTAATCTCTGACCCTTGATAGAGGTATCCTGGAGGATCATATTCTGTCGAAAAGAATAAACAAGCCCAGAAGGAAAAGCAAAGTCAGATACTGAAGGAAAAATCTTCCTGCTGAGAAATGTTAGTAATGAAATCACTAAGACACTACAAATAAGGCTAAAATAAAACATGCTAAACTGTTCTACAAGGCTCTGGTAAAGTTGCTGCTATTGTTTCTTTAGAGTGAAGAGTAGCTTGGAATGCTGAGTTAACTCAGACTCTGCTAATAGAAGGAAATTTTTATCAGGGAGAATTACTCCCAAGGGAATAATGTACAAAAGGAAATCATCCAAGTGACGGCAACGCTTAAGTAGAAGTGCTTAGACTCCCACGCACTGCAGAGAGCTGAAAACAACTGTCAGAATACTGAGTCAAGAACGATTTAAACAGCAGTAAGCAGCACTTTTAGGTAAAAAAGGATGCTATGTGTCCATTTGCTGACTATTCAATAGCTCCTCCTGTCATTGTGCATGCCAAGGGTGTGAGGTTCCAAAGGGAAAAAGGCGATTTTATTCCTTATATTAAAAACACTTGTGCAAATTCTGATTTCCAGAGGCACATCTGCCAGAAACATTTAGAAAAAGCAAAGCTATTCCTATGAATCCTAGGAATGAAACTCTAAAGATCTGGTGCCAGGCTCTTGCTAGGTGCTCTCCAAGTTTCTCCTGGTCCTGCTTTCCCCACAGGTGCGCTCCCTCCTGCACTGGTATCTGTGCTCCTTCAGAGCAGGTCCTGGTTATCTTATCAGTTGATCTCCATTGTTCAGCAAAGTGTCTGACAGGAGAAGACAATGAGTTTCTTCTGGTGGCATAAATGGCTGAATAAATACTCATGATAATTTTCCATTTTGTAAAGATATTATCATCACAAAGGAAAATGACTTCTTATCAGATCAGTCTTGCTCAGATAACCAGAACAATGCTTTCCTATTCAGCACACACACAATTAGTAAAACTATAGAACCATTTAAAGGCCCAATCAAATGGTCACAAGCTTTGCAGCCTGATGTCATCAATCCAGTCATGCCTCTTTTAGAAGGCATTGTCCAATCAAAATAGCTGATTTTTTTTCCCCAAGAGTTAGTAACGTAAAGGGGGAGAATCTGACAATGGTCCCTGCAAGTACTTATCACTATGGTTTTTGCTTTTCTTTTATTTCCTTATTCTTGGGTCAAACAGGAAAACCTTCCCTCCCCGATGTCTGATAACCCTGCTTGACTTGGTTTTAGTGTTTCAAATGGTTGAGGACAGGAACAACAGTGCCATCATCAACTTAAAATCACACCTCTTGTTTGATGTATTTGGGAGGCAGTATGCCACTTCAGAGTTGTGCAGTATAACAGTTAGAGACAGGGCCACGCTATCCCCACTCATGACACCTACTGACGGTGTCTAACAGGCTTCACTGCGCTCCTTTCTGTCAAGGCATTCCCTGTTGACCAGACTTGCACCAGCACGAAGATGTTCCTACAGTGATTCCAGAACCAATGCTTCAAGCACTCATCCTCTTTGGTGGTCCAACAAAGTCAGGCTTTCCCAGCACCAAGACAGCTATTTACTCAGAAACCTGCTTAGCTTGGGCTTTGGTGTTTATTTCTATTGGGCAATTTAATTTGATGCTCCACTTACTTTGGCTGGCAGCATGAATGGTTCTAAAGTCACCCCCTCTGAGTGGAGAGTCTCTAACAGCTTTCATTCCAGGGCACAAATACATGAAAGTGTTAGGAATCAATATTTATTCTGACAATATTTTTTCTACCCATCTTTAGAAAAACACAAGGAAATATTTATGACTCACTCTGTATGGCACTCTGCTGGCGACTCTTCCACAAACACAGCGCAATGAAAACCATAAGAATGAGGACCATAACACCAAGCACACAGCCAACGATGAGGTACAACATATCACTGCTCCTGGCAGGGCTGGTCGCAGGCCCCACATGCCCTCCGTTTCCTGAAGAACTGGGAGGGGTACTCAAGTCTCTCACGGGATACTCTGAAGATCCAGGAACACGTTTTACTGGGTGATATATTAAAAAAATGAAGTCAGAATGAATACAGAGTTTATGAAATGGACTCTCCGAAGGAGGTCTGGCTGGGGAGGCAAGCTGGTCTGTTTACACTCCTCACGGAGATGATATGACCACCAGTGAGTCACAAGGAGAGATCCAGAATTTGAAATTCTGATCAGCCAGAGTTTTAGTCCTCAAATTTTTGAGCAATTCTAAGAGCCAAGAAACATACAAACTGGGTTGACCCAAACAGCTGTATGATGATCTGCTGGGCTGGCTCACAGAAGACTCCCCAGGTTGAAATAAAATACTTCAACTTATGGACAGAAAGCTAAACAAAAACAAAAGAAACACACAAAACAAAACCAAGTCTGTGTGATATATTTTCCTCTAAATTAGACTTGGAGTTAGTGTTTTATTCTCCGACCATTGAAAAAAGGAACATTAGACAATTAACTTTGAACTATGATAGCAACTGCATATAACCCAAAACACCTCATGTATCCTTTAAGCGCCCCCAACGAGGCCACTAGAGTCCATATAAACATGGTCCTCTTTCCTACTTCATGGGTATTCTGGGCAACTGTGATCACAAACTTATTTAACAAATGTGACACAAACTCCATTCTCCCCATCAGCAAGTCACATGTTCTTATGGCTCTAAATGATAGAAAAGTCCCACTCCATTGTAAGCAGAGTATAGTGGCTGATGGCCCATTCTCTGGAGCCAGGATTCCCAGGTTTAAACTCAACCCTCCCACTTATATCACGTTCACCTCCATGAACCTGTTCTGTGTTCAGAAAATGAAGATAAAAAAGAGCTTCATCTTAAGGCTGTAACAAAAAGTGCTATGGTCTGAATTTGGCTGTCTCCAAACTCATGTAGAAATGTAACCACAAGATAACAACATTAAAAAATGTAATTGGTGATTAGGTAGTAAGGACCTTATCCCCACCAATGGATCAACACCATTATTACAGAAGTGGGTTTGAATGTGGACCCTTTTTGTCTGGTCTAATCCACTTGCTCTTCCACCATGCTATGACACAGACTGGAGGCCCTGGCAGAGTGTCAGCACTATGTCCGACTTCCCAGCCTCCAGTCAATAAACTCCCACTGGCTGTAACCTGCAGCTGATAATGACGGCTGCTGTTCTGAACACAGCCACATGACCATAAAACACACTATGATACTGTCTCAGTCCCTTCCTTTGCAGGGCTGGGGACAGAACACACCACTTTGTACATACTATGCAGGTGACTTCTCTCTGAGCTATGACCCTAGACCAGCATTGTTTCATCTGGTGCCTGCTAAGATTTATATATATAATTTTGTGTGTATATATGCACATGTGTGTTCAGGCACCCTTAGAAGCCAGAAGAGCATCGGATCTTCTGGAGTTAGAGTTATAGCACATGTGAACCACCCAACATAGGTGCTGGGAACCAACTGCTGTGCTCTGCAAGAATAGTCAGCCTCTCCAGCCCGGCCTGGCGAGATTCTTAATGTTTTGGATAAAGAGATGACACACTTCATTTGATTATTCTGAGTGTCACAGCAGTCTAGAAACAAGCAGGAACTCCTCCCAAGTGCATCACAATGCCTGCCTTCAGAAAGGTACTCAAACATATAGGATCCAAACGAAATTCAAGATAAGGTCCAGGTGGACAGATGGCTAATGCGGATTTCATAGGCGAGCTTTTCAGCAGAAAGACACATGACTGAGAATTTCTAAGCAGGAACTAAGCCTGGCTTTGCAATTCAATCTTGAGTCATTGCTTCCTTGTTTTATTCCTTTCCTTATCATCAAATAAAAACAACTGTAGCCGACACTAATGGCTAGTCAGAATATTCAACTTCCTTCTTCCACACTACCCAAGCCTTCTTAAAAAGATCCTTCTTAAGGACCGGGGATGGAGCATAACGCAAAGCCCTGGGTTTGAGCCCAACACCACATAAACTGAGTATGAGGCTGTATGCATTCAGGAAGGGCCAGGAGTTCAAGGCTACATAGGAAAACATGAGACACTGCGTAAAATAATGATGATAATAAACTTAATAATGATTATTATTATCTTCTAAAATAGGCATTACCAGATCTCAGCATGCCTACATGACTAGATCCCTGGCTGGCTATGAGCAGTGCTGCACTTAGGGCCCCACTGACACCTAGAGAAAGCAAAGAGAAGGGAGAAGACACAGAACTTCCTAAATGATCTCAAAGCTGGTTCCCTACTTCTCACTAAGCAATGGGACAATGGAGATCCGCAGTGGAGACTTTTGTGTTACAGACCATTGAGAAGAGTCCGAAAGAAGAATAAAGACTTCCAATCTGCTTTATGAACAACCAGATTAACCATTTCTTCTGTCCCCATGTGGTGTTTCCTCCTTTCAACGATCACCATATAGTCATTCTCTGTGTGCAGGCAGAGTTGAGAATGACAATTTAAAATCTGTGACTGCTATCTTAGACTTAACACATTATTAAATATGTAGCTGGTACATGCATCTGTCACTCAAGAAACTGCTTTCAGGAGGTTGCCATGGCCTCAGTGCATCCTCCAGTCTTGGTCCCCAGTGTGGTCATGTTTTAAAGAGGTGGGGCCTAGAGGGGACTTCCAAGGTACCCGACTCAGAAGGAACTGCTTAAATTCTTGAGAGGTCCTAATGGTTCTCATGAGAGAGATGTTATAAAGAACATGCCTGGCCCCTGTCTGACCTTCCTGGCTTTCTTGTCAGCTGATCGGTTCCTCTCATGTGCACTCCTATCCCTGTGATGCCGCCTGTCATAGGTCCTCACAGACCTGAAGAGCTATGAGCTCAACACAACCCCTTTCCTTATAAAGTCCTCAGATATTGCATTATCATAACTGTAACACAAATGTAGTACTTTTCCTTAATCTTCTATAGTTTTAATTATATTTCAATTTTCATAGAAAGTAGCAAATATTTCTACTCTCTTTATGAAAAATAAGAAAAAATAAGTGATTTATATATGGTCACATGGAAAGTAATAGGCACCATGACATAGACAATATTTTAGATAAGTGTTGTATCCAACACAATGTACTTGTATGGGGGCAGTATAAATGCATGCATCTAGAAAGGCGTCCAAAGCAGAATTTCCATACAGAAATATCCCCATAGCTCTAAGATGTGATCTAGTGTTTAGGATTCTAACATAGGCCAGGAAGGAATGCAGGCTTCCCCACATGTCCTACCTTTGGTCTCGCAGATCATCACGTTGCTGAACTCGCTCTCCCCACCTTCATTAAAGCACTGCATCTTAATGTCATAGGAGGTTTCTGGCTGCAGGTGACCAATCGTGTGCCACTGCTTTGAACCTAGAAAAGAGATGTGAGAGGCAAGCTGTGGACACTACACAGGCTTGTGACACAAATGTGTGCATTCCGTGCTTTCAGAATGACATTTATCAGCACCACTCACCATTTCACACAGCCTGTGAGATAAAAATATCCTCCATGTGAGCCTTTTTTACTGCATCATGGATGAACAGCATTTCTACTAAGTGGCATGTAAAATAAGTAAAGAGATAAAATCAAAGGGTATCTGGGGTATTGGTAGCAATAGTGGTTGTTATTAAAAATTAGTGGCAAGCCTTTAATAAAAATACATGGATAGGGGAAAAGTATCTCAAATCCTCAGTTTAGTCCCTCAAGTCTGGCCACTATGCCCGCCCACTAAAACTTCAGCAAACAGTGCATGCCCGACCCTGCGGTTGCAGGGAAGCCCTCACAGAACCCCTCGTCCATTGCCATGGACACATCACCAGCTGCCGAGGAGCCACAAAAGGCAAACTGCTGAGGGAGCCGTCAGCCGCTGTGCCCAAGACTGCTGTCCTTTTGAGTTAGAGCCCCAGAACTGCACAAGTGTCTCCACTATTAGGGCTTGTTATCTGTGGCATGCAGCCAACATTTCATCTAGAAATACTCCCAAACTGAGCACGCCAGTGTAAATCACCCCCGTTCTCACTTTCATGGATCTGTGACAAACTTTCATAAACAGGGACACTTTTGCCAGATCTAATTAACTCTTCAAGTACTCTTAATCCCATTTAGAAATTGACTCTTCAAACTGTTTCCAGTGTTTCCTAGAAATCCAAGCATACCACCAACCGATTTAAGAATTAATTAAAGGGATAGAAAACAAAACAAAACAAAAAAACCGCACCACATGCATAAGTCAAATGTGCTTGGCTGACAGGACCAGTATCACAGGCTCCTTTCTAATTCAAACACAGACAAAAACACTTCAGCCCCTTTCCACGTCACCACACAAAAACCCCTCATTCACACAGACTTGCATTTTATAGGGGAGAAAATCTGCTTAAGATCAAGTGTCTCTGAGAAACTTTAGGAGTGGGTTCCAGACTTGTAAAGAGATAACTCCCCTCACACCCCAATTTTTTTTTAAACGACGAACTGGTTAAAGCTGGAATGGGCTGATTTCTAAAATGCCAAAATTCCCCGTAAGACTATTCTCACTCTAGCCTTTTGACTTTTCTGATTCTATGCCCAACTATAAACATCTCCACTAGACCCAGGGCACTCCCTTCAGAGAACTAGTAATGGGATTCAGCTTCTAGCAATGCTTCTACTAATGGGGTTCTGGTTTTTAGGAGAAAACAGTTACAATAGACACCTTCTTGGATTTGTATTTCACCGTTATAGCCAATCTTTCCAATAGCAAAAACTATAGGTTGGCAAACAGAAGTCATTTTTATCTTTGACAAGTAAGATAGCTATGTGCACTATTGTGTCTAAACCCAACCAATGAGTGTACACCCTGTGCTAAGCCTCAGGCTTAGAACTACAGCGCACAATGAGCTTTATACATGGGGATCTGGAACTCCTCTTAACAAGACAAAAGGACTCCACACAAAAACATTGGCAGGCTGACAACATTTGTAGTTTACCCAAATGTGGCAAAGAATTTAGATCTGATAATGTAAGGAATGCAAGTGTTCTTATTGTAGTCTGTGTCACTAAAGAGAGAAAGAGGGAAAGGGGTAAGACCTAAATTTTGGATTAATACACACATAAGTAGCCAAAATCTTTAAAGAAAAGTGTAAATACATACTGTAAATAAACATTTTGTTCCTGGATTTCAGAGAATAGACCAATAGCTCCAGTTGCCACAGGAAGAATTTCAAATGAATAAACTTGAAAATAAGGAATAAGCAAATTACACAGTACACTGGATCCCGCTTAAACATCCAACTGCTCAGTGTGCTACATTTATAAACAAGCTGGCCAAGAACCGGGGAAACTCCATCTGCAAGCACTGCGAGACCTGGAGTGCCAGTAAACGCTCTTCGAGTCCCAGGCTCACATCAGGTCAAAGATTCCTCTGAGAGCACAGTTAAAACCTGTTAACCCACAGGGATTCCTAGAAAGTACAAGGAGGAAGGTGAGGAAGAGGGAGAGGGACCCAGAGAGCTATTCATGCCATTTAACACGGGCTTTGTTTAGAGCCATCTTATGCCAAATGTTTAACCAATGTCCAAAGTTTTCAAAATAAAAATCTGATATCCCCATTCTTCTAAATCATCTAAACTAGAACAAAGACTTGGACAGAACAAAATGCAGAAGTCATAATTATCTTTCTGTTTTTTCTAAAAAGCCTTTTGATTGACAGAAAGTGTGAAAACTCAGGAGCCACACACTATGTACAGCACACTGAATGTTCACAAACCAAACATACCCAAGG
This sequence comes from Ellobius talpinus, assembly GCA_001685095.1. NCBI lineage: Eukaryota > Metazoa > Chordata > Mammalia > Rodentia > Cricetidae > Ellobius > Ellobius talpinus. The sequence continues at coordinate 13,182 of LOJH01017938.1, forward strand.
CACGGATGTCTAGACCACCAAAGAATGCCACTGGCTTCCCACTGTCTCCTAATGTTCCTTAGGTTCACTTCTCTCCCTCAAGATGGCTACTGATGACTTCTGAGAGCAGAGAATAAGAGTACCACTAACCTTACAGCAGAAAAGAAAGAACCATTCCTTCATTCAAAATAGTCATGTGCAGCTACCCTACTAAGCATAAAAACCCAGACTGCAAAGATTTTTTTTATCATGTTACAAAAATAATTCCACTGAATAAGTACTAAAAGAAATTCTACAGGAGCTGGGAAGATGGCTCAAAAGTGAGGAGCACTTGGCCATTTTGTAGAGGACATGGTTTGGTCCCAGCACCTACATGGCAGCTTACAATGGATCCACAACTTCAGCTCCAGGGGATCTGACTCCCTCTTCTGACCTCCGAAGGCACCAGGCACACACCTGGTACACATACATACATGTGGGGAAATATTCATCCATGTAAGATAAAAACATAAAATCTCAAAAAAATCTGTAATATTTGATATTATATAGCATATTTAAACTAATTTTTAAAAACCTATGTATTTAATGGCAGGAAGTAATATGGTAAATCCTAGGCCTAGGACAATTTTCTGACAAGATTTGCTACATGTATATGTATTTATGTATACAGGGGTATACATGTATCTGTGCATGAGCTATAACTCATGGCCCAGCACATGCTAAGAACATGTGCTACCTCTGAACTACTATACATCCAATCAAGACATTCACTATTTCAAAAGATCAGAATCTGCACTGAAGACAGAGCTTGGAAGAAGTTTTCCTCCCAAATCAAGAAACCCATCTACAACTACCAAGAATCGAGCATCTGGTTTGTACCTGATGTTTCCAGACTCCAGGAACCTGTGAGGGAACCTAGACAGTTATGTCAGAAAGCTCTTCCCTACATCATCCTTAGAACCACCCGTCTCGACTGAAGCAGCTCCCACCCCACAGGAAGGTCTTCTGGTTTGCCAGCTCTCATGCTGCTCCCTGTCCCGGCCCGCATCACCAGATACTCCACTGCTCATCCTCTGGACAAGCTCATCAATACCAAATGCATCACCACAGAAGGTGCAGGGAACACAGCAGAGGAAACAGAGATCCCATGTCCAAAGGAAGTCACTATTTGTAAGAGAAACATGTAATTCCAAACACTGGTGCTCACATATCTAGACTTTGATAAAATGTTACAAAATAAACACAAAGGGCTTATTTTGGTTAGAACTCCAGGGAAAATCTGGTCTGAGGAAGAGGCATGTAAAGTCCCAGCAGAGAAGAGTGAGAATACCCATGCAGAGGGTTAGGGAAAGGGGACCGTGGGTGTGGAATGGTTCCTTCCACCAAAGGTTTGCAGCACACTTAAGATGTGATCATCCTAGTACAGAGAAACTGAGGAGACTTTTCTTTATAATGTAGTAACAAGTTGCAATTGATTTATACGTTCAGGTCACTGGTAACTAAAAAAAAAAGTCAAAATTTTTTTCAGATGAAATACTGACCCCATACTTTTATACCTGTCTGTAAAACAAAATCAGGTCACTATAATATATATTATATATAGGTGTGCTTATGTGTGTAATATATGCATACACACATGTGTAAATGTGTAAATATATGCATATATACCCCCACACATATATGTGTATGTATGTATATATATGTGTGTTGTGTGTGTATATATTGAGAAATTGGGTTTCATTGGAACAAACATAATAGCATAAACCAGCTCATTTCTAACTCGGTCTCAGCCTGTGATGATGGGTCATGATGTTTAGCCCCTCCCCACAAAATCACTTATGCAGGGGCTCCGGCTTACCAAGGGACTCACCTTCAACAACATCCCTCTTGTAATCACTGTCATTGTCACTGTCTGTCGGCCGATAATAGATATAAAATCCTTGAATGGGAGTGTTATTATTACTTGATGGAATATACTAGAAAACAAAAGCAAAGACTTGTCAAAAGAAAAAATAAAAATAACAACCAAATTTCCTTATGTGTATGGTAGTGTTTCTCTAGCTTTGTTTTGCAATAAGTGGCTACTTTTTAACCTGATGCAGAGATATTTAAAGGTATATGAGCATTTAGCTTACTACAGAACTAAACAAAACTAAAACAGTATACACTTCACTAGCTCCAAAAAGAAAATAGCATATACTTCACTAGCTTCCAAAATAAATGTATACTTGATTCAAAAAGAATAAATCATGAAGTATCAATTAAGTTAATATCTGGATGAGAGCAGAAGAAACAATAATTTCACTTTAACCCTGTCTCTTAGAATATGTGCTTTAGGCAAACATGAATGCCCTTCCGTTTCCCCACAGTTAGGAGTCCAACAACTGGTTGCTCATAACATCACGTCTCAAGGGCATTACAATGACAGGAACTCTCACTAACAAGATATCCATTCACCTACCGTCCACTTGAGCATAATCTGAGTATCACTGACAGCCTCTGTGTATGCGATGTGAGGTCCGGTTATTGGGCGGTTGGAAAAGCGATTTGGGAAGCCAGCCACCTGGTAAGGACGGGATGCTGAGCTCCGGAAACTCTCACCATAATGGTTGATAGCAATGACTCGAAATTTGTACGTTGAACCTTGAGAGAATGGGCAAACATAAAGCATTTTTCATAAAAACCTATGATGATATTATGTTGCATCTAAAGAATAAATTAAAATCTTAAAGCAAGTGTCCTCATTACTCAAATATAATCACTGAAGATTTTCAGTCTGGAATGTGTTACTTGGGTCTACCCATATCTAAAGCTGTTGTCTTTTCCCAACTAACTACATCTGTTCCCCACTGCACAGAGTTAGACACAGACACCTGCTACATCTGTGTATATTTAAACTTCCAGGAGCAGAAGTGGTCATGAGTCCAAACCAAAGTCTAAGTTTATTCTCACTTTTTTTTTACAAGTCTCAAGGTTTGGGGGTGAATAGGATTAGAGTAACAACTTAAAATCCAGAAATGAAATGGATAAGGGGTGGGGATGCAGCTCTGTGGTAGAGTGCTTGCTTAGCATGCACAAGGTGTTGACTTCTATTTCCATCACTGAAACAACAGCAACAGCAACAAAAGTAGTTAAGCAAAGTATGACACACTTAAAAAGTTAGACATAAAATGAGGGATGAAGCGCTGTATTTATGACAAGATTCCAGGGCATATAAAGACATAGAGAAGAAACATGCTAAAACATAAACACTGTCTACGCATGGGTATAGTTCAGACAACTTATTCTCTTCATCATATTTTCCTTCTTTTCAAATTTTTCCACAGTAAGCATTTGTTACTTCAAAAAACAGCCAAAAAAAAGTGTTATTACCTGGTTCTAAACTACGAACTTCGACAGAAAGTTTGGAAGGAGGGATATCTTCGGCGGCCACCAGCCAATCACTAGTCCTCATCCGTTTATATTCCACCTTGAAGGCAGTGATGGGCGAGCCACCATTTGCCCGGGGAATCCAAGTGACATAGACAGAGGTCTCTGACGCTGTAGAGATAGTAGGCCGATCCGGTGCCTCTGGGACTGAAAATTGAACATTCATTTCACCATCACCATGGTGTCACAGACAGGAATAATCCAAAAATACTATGAGGGAAAAAGGCCAAACCCTGTGTTAAAGGTCCCTCACCAACTTTTTTGTCTTAGCTAATAATATTGCAGCCTGTTTCCTTGTCCTCTTTAAAAGCTAATAGGAAATAAAGTGTACAGGAAAGGAAATACAGGAGATTGGAAGGAAGGAAAGTCAAATGATTACAGATATGATAATTAACTCACAAAGAAAGAGCTAATGACCATGATAGTTTCTGCTATTCTATTTTAGAATTATGACTAAAGCCAGGTACAAGCAATTATTTGATTTTGGTTATGGTATATTAACAATTTTCATAAATGTTTTCTTATTTGAAATGTTTTCAGAATTCCGTAAAAGAAACCCCAGAACCTATTGATGGTTACAGTAACTGTAACTCTTACCCTCCTTGAATATACCTCAAGGCTTCAGGAATTTCTGCTCTGAAACAATCTGTCAGTACATGCACAGATAAACCAGGACAAAATCAACACTGGCATAGTAATGAGGGAAGGAGAGGATGTGAGGGAGACAGGAGCTGTGCCTCAGAGAGACGATGGCACTAACAGAGAAAAGCGGGCCAGAGAGCTCATGCACAACGGCTTGCTGTTGGCACGACCACAAGACACAGGTTAGGACTAGACCTGTGGCAGATGGAAACATCGGGAGTGGGGTCCTCAGCATTTAAGTCAAAGGTCTAAACTTCCCTTGCTGAACAAGCAAGGTGGTGGTTGTAACTGACTTCCTTCGTGACTCCTACAAGAATGGCCCACAAAATAGTTAACTGAACCCCAGGAAACTGCCATTCTGCTTTCCCATCAGACGCCTGTGAATCCTGTGGACATCTGGCTTTCAAGGCCAGTGGGTCCTCTGGAGTGCTGGTAGTAAGTTGCTAAAGCTGGACAAGGAAGGCTGACCTGGCCACAGTATTGGTGCAGCCACTAAAGAAGCCTTCTCTTTCTCTGAGTCCATGCTTCTCAAGCAACTTGTGACATCTCAGCATCGATTCAACCCTCATTTCTAAGGCATACGAAGGAAGTCACATGGAACATGGCACTTGTATGCAGAAAACCAGGGTGTTTTACACAACAGATGGCTTGCGGGATAAACAGACGGAGGCATTAGCAGACAACTCTGGGCGGTACTTACTGTATTCCTTTCCAGAAGAAAGCAATGGAAAGAAACGAATGAGCAGAAATGTTAATGCGGCTCTTTACCAACAACCAAGTGACTTTCTCAGGGTGACTGCGCAAGATTCAAACTCACCAAATGCCACAGGTCAGACAGAAAGGAGAGCCACTGAGGAGAACATGTCCACAGAGAAGAGCACACTGTCCCTTTCACACAGCAGCTCCACTGGCTAGCACACAGAACCCTCAGAGCCTGTTACCTCGTCTGAAGAGCACACAAGCTCTCCTCCTCAAGAAGCAGTTATACACAACAAACAAATCATTTCATATGTGTATTTCAGTTTGGAGGACTCCAAACTCAGAAGCTTCACCTACAATCCTTTGAAATGGTTCCTGTGCCCATTCCCAAGCTTCCTCCCGCCCATTCAGCGCAGATTCTGTTACTCTGCCCTCAGCTCTGCCCGCCCTCCCTCTTCTTCATCCAGCGGTGTCATCTATTTCTCTACTTTTGCATTTCTTCCTCTTTAAAATCCTTTAGGGCTTTTTTTGAGGGGGTAGCATGAATGCAGTCCCCTCCTACCACAAATTATAAAGTTTCTAGGATTTGGGGAAAACATAGGGGTCAACACATCCCAAGTATAGTAAAAGAACCTCGCCCTGAGGAAACCACTTCATGATCCTGGAATCTCCCTTGTCAGGCTAAGTACTAGGACTCTTCATAGCTCCCAGGAAAAGATTACATTTTTTTAATGTCTTATTACAGTTTATATAGTTATTCATGTATGTATGTATGTATGTATGTATGTATGTATGTATGTATTATGGGTAGAGAGGCATATGACACAACACATTGTGGAGGTCAGAGGACAATTTGCACAATCCATTTCTAGTTTTCTTTCACTGTGTATGTCCCAGGGGTCAAACTTGGGCTGTCAAGCAATAAATGTCCTTACCTACTGGCCAAGATTATACTTTTAAGTGTATCCTAAAATACCTACCTGCTTCCCTACACTACCATCGTCCCTGACAGCAATAAGCCACACTAACTGAGCACAACACGTCATCTGCCCATCTGCATAAGCTGTCTTGGCCTGTCCTGCTCCTTCATCTGAGGCATCATTCTTGTCTCCTGAGGCTCAGCTCAAGGAGCTGAGCAGCCGTGTGAACCACTATGTGCCCTCCTTTGTATCGAGGTGAGTTGCGTACTCTCCTGAGGTTCCAAATCACCGGGAGTATAAGCATGGGCGGAATGGACAAACTGGCTGTGACTGGTATGCATGTGTATATTATCCATTCTACTGCTATAGGCTGAGCTGTCTCTTCATTTTCTAGCAATTTACTGGTGTGTGTGCTCTGATGTCTGTATCACCCACTATGCTTTAAATCCTTGAAACCAAGGATTATTTTATCTCTGCTGTACTGGCAATCAGTAACTTCTACATGTTTGGTTAAGTAAACAGTAAAATATTCGCCTATGAGGTGCAGTCTTTTTTTTAATTTATTTATTTATTTATTATACAATATTCTGTCTACATGTATGCCTGCAGGCCAGAAGAGGGCACCAGAC
>LOJH01017939.1:0-22027 GCA_001685095.1 Ellobius talpinus
CCACCTGTCTCTGCCTCCCAAGTGCTAGGATTAAAGATGTGCACCACCACCACCCAGTGACAAGTTTGTTTATTATAGATGACTATTAATTTTTATTTTTAACTATACATTTTTAAATGAGCTTCATAAACATAACACCTTAAATAAGAGTAGAAATATACATACAGTATAGCAAAATTGATCTTAAGTTTGTATCAATAAACCAAAATCCATACCAATGTAAAGCATTCATTTCTATATCAAGGTAACATGAAACACAGGGAAGTCCTGTTCTCAGTCCATGAGAATACAGGATTGCAGGTGGGCCAGTGATATGGAAAGGACTGTGGCTGAATGGAGACAGTTACAGCACTGAGTAGCAGATAGAAAAGCTAAGGCCTTCCGGACAAATACTCCATTCTCCCATCTCATCCTATTCCCCAGAATATGCCTGCAAACCCTCCAGATTGTTGGAATACTTTTTATCAATGTTATTACAATTATTTATAAAGGTACAATTTTAGTTTAAAAACCATTCCATTATGCCCTTTATAAAGGAAAACTTTGTGGTCCATGAATTATATGTCTATAAAGATATATAAATTTATATAAAGGGAGAAAGGAGTTTATGGTCACATTGTCTCATTTAGTAAATGCCTGTAGGGAATCAGCAGCCAGTGACAGCAGTTGTAAAAGTGAACCACACATGAGCTCTTCTTCCAGGACTGTTAGTTTAGTGCAAGAAGTAGATGTATTTATTTAAGAAAATTGTCATGTCAGAGAAAAGTGATTTGTGTTTTCAGGGAGATGCAAATAAATTTCTTAAGAAACAAATGCAGGGTAGATAGCTAATTTTCATCACCTGCAAATATTAATGAGTTCATAGGTGGGGGATCTGAGTGCTGACTGGGGCTTATGAATTATGAAAGCTGGTAGTCAAAGTGTGTCCTTCAGATTGCTACACTTGTCAGGGATAACTCAGGCTCAGAGACCATGGTGAGTGCCTTGAAATTATTCTCCAGTGGGTAAGGCATTTCACATCCTGGAGAGTTTTAAGTACACTGTTTATTTGTAGACCACTTCAGCTACCAGATGGAAGTGTAAAGTGGAGAAACCAGATACACATAGTTGTAGATAAGCTAGGAACACAAAAATGATTATTGAGGTGGGCTGATGGCAAAGTTTTCAAAGCGTCAACAGCCCCTCTAAAAACTTCTCAAAATAGAAAGTTCTTGATCCTGGACCTTGAATTAACGAATAAAGAGAAGGACACAACTGGTTGAGTAACTGGACAGGCTCTGGGTCCTTCTGCCACACACCATACCCGAGAATGTATAGTGACTGATAGTGCTGATGGCATGTGGAAGGAGTAGACTATGGTAGGAGTCTCTATAGAACTGTGTGCCTGGAGATTGAGAGCAGACCTGAGAGGGTGGCTTTGGCTTGGGGAAGTCTGGTCATTAGCTACTGTATATATGACCCACCATACAGCTACACCCCCCCATAAAATCTAACAAAGATAGCATAGAAAGAAATCTGTGAGTCAGGTCACAAATCTCCGTGGGATACTAAGAGACCAGAAAGTAAGCAAAGGGTGAGTGATGTGGGTAGAAAGGAAGACCATGTCATCCCCCTCAGTTTACTCTGCCTCCTCAGGCTCTGAGGAATACAGAACTTGAAGGAAAACAGCCTGACCTCTAGGCCCCAAGTGAACGGAAAGGGTTGAATTCCTGCATGTTGTCAGACTGTGTGAGAAACTGAAACTTGGTGTGCAAGGAGCATGCCCTCCTATCTGATATAGTTAGGACCACAAGCTCCAGTTTACTGAGACAGTTAAAGGGACATGCCATAACTGTCCCCAGGACTCTTTTCTTTGCCCCTCAACAGCCTGCCTGTTATTTTAACAACCCTGTTGGCTTTACTGAGTAAACCACACCCACATTGTCTGGAAGTTTCAGGCTTTAGTTTCTTTCTAAGTGAACCAAGGCTGATAGAAACCTGAGAAGAAACTCAGGACAAAAATTTCTCTGCTTCTGTCTCACATCTTGCTCCAGATCATTATATTGTCCTCAGAATGTCATCCCCCTTGCCTCTCCAAAGAACAGGGTCTGTTAAGACAACTCACTTTTAGTGTTTCTATTTTATTGATTTATGGTTAAATTACATAATTCCAGTACCAGAAAAATTGGTTTGGATCAATCACCCATAGCCATATCCACACAGCTCTGCAGTTGGGAGATGTGAGCCTAAGTGAAGGCCCAAATGTTGAGCATCCTAGATCTAGTAGACAAATGCTTTATGGAAAAAATGAATAGATTGCTCTATCAAATTGGTGAATTAAAGGTCAGATTAGAGAGCTTATGCCTTGTTCTTAGTGAGAGATGAAGGAGGGTCTGTCTGATGAGGCAGGGATGTGCTCTTCTAGTGGTCTACAGAGGAGAAATGCCAATAAAAGCTGTTAGGACAGAGGGACTCCCTGTGGTCTACAGAGGTCAAATGCCAATAGGAGCTGCTAAGACAGAGGAACTTCCTGTGCTACAAGGTGGAGTGCCAATAGGAGCTGCTAAGACAGAGAGACTTCCTGTGGTCTACAGAGTTGGAATAGCAATAGAAGCAGCTAGGACAGAGGGACTTCCTGTGGTCTACAGAGGTGAAGTGTCAATAAGAAATGCTAGGACAGAGGGACTTCCTGTGGTCTACAGAGGTGAAGTGTCAATAAGAGATGCTAGGACAGAGGGACTTCCTGTGGTCTACAGAGGTGAAGTGTCAATAAGAGATGCTAGGACAGAGGGATTTCCTGTTGGGAGCATCAAGGAATTATAGAAGGCCCTCAAACTTTGTCATATTTTTCCTTTGTTTGGCCCAAAGACAGCTAAAAGTATTTAAACTTTGGAAATTATTATATTGTATTAAATATGATTATTAATTACTTGTTCCAAGAGTTACCATGATTTTTGGATTATAGCTTGATTTAAAATTATCATGATATATATAGTTCACTGGTATGTTAGCTCAGAACTCAGGCCTGATATGATGTAGGCAAAATCTTAATTTCTAGTTTTCTAACTTTTATCTTTGACTTTGTGTCTTGTATCTATAATACTTTTGTGCAGAATACATAAAATATCTTTGAAAGTTTTAAATTTTAAAACATTTTATATCTTGATTGAAACATTTTTTCCTCTTAAATCTGTTGATCTGTTTTTCATAGAATCATAGAAGTTCCTCTTATTTTGTTTAAATAGGAAAATATTTTTCAGTTAAAATAATCTCCCTCCCTCCCTCTCCCCCCATTGCCATTGTTGATGTCTTTGTTCTTTGAGGGAGACATTCATTTGTTTTGAGACAGCTTCTTAGTTTATAGCCAAGGTTGTCTTCTCAAATCAAGGGTTGTCATCATGGCAATTTTACACTCTTATATATGACATATTAAAATAGACTGGTTTTCTTAAGAGTTAATAAAGGAATCCAAAACAAAACTTGGATGTGGCTCTTGAGGACTTACAATTGATCAGATACCCTATAATTTGGTCTTCTCATTGACCACCACATTGAGTCAAAACATAACCCATGCAGTTGAGAAGAAAGCCAGCAACAGTGACAACTGGTAGAAGTGTTCTATAATGCTGGCACAACCAAACCTCGTGCCACATTAACGTATTTGTGACTGAATGTTTGCACTTAACCTACTTAAGACAGCCCTCCCAGAAAGTGCATTTTCCACATGCTTTGAGTCATGGCAGCAGCAACTCTGAAGTCTCATGCTAGGAGATTTGGTTTTTCATTTTATCAGAAAGTTAACACTATCATTTTCTGTTCTGTCTCAGTGACTGAAACTTCCAGGGCTTACTTGCTGTGATGGTAGATAAAGTTTACCATATTCCATTCTCTCTTTATATATCATCTGCATTGACTACAAGTGACTTGGGCTGTTAGCTTCTTATATTTTTGAGGTTATAATATAATTACATTTCTCTCTTCCCTTTTCTCCCTCCAAACCCTCATACATGCCCCAGTCTCCTTCAAATTCATTACTTCTTGTTCACAAACTGTTATTGCACACATATATGTATTTGTATATGCATATATATTCCTAAATATAACCTGCTTAGTGGTGTTTTAATCTTCCTAAATTATAAGAATTCTTAATTATGTTTGATAGTTTGTGGTAAATCTAATTTACTCAATAAATGATTAATATATCTGTTTATTCTGTAAGATTAAGAGACATGGATAAGGCTATAGCATTAAAAAGCTGAGGAACGGGGTTTTGAAAGCTCTTAAAAATATTTTATGCATACATGGATTTAATATATAAATTATGTTAAAAAATATGATTACTTGCCCATATTCCTTCACTGCTTCTTCAAAGTTGCTGTGTTTTTTTAGAGCTATGTTGCCTGGTACTTAAAATTCAAGCTTGGAAGACACATGTCACATCTGAAACATCAGCACATGTTCACCCCTCCCCCACCCCACCTTTTCTATTCTAAAGCCTCTCCATGGAGCTAGAAACAGTCTTCTGTAAGGACAGGTAGTCCTTAGGCTTCTCTGTCACTGGGGGAAGAGATGGTTCCTGTGAGATGACAGAAGGTGGCCCAGGGAGCTTTGGAAGATCATGCTTTATCTGACTCATGTTAGGAAATGAATTTGAAATGAGTTCTGCTTCAAATCTAAATGTAAATACCTTCTCCATCACTATGTGTTTATGTTTTAAATGAAGATCCAGGCCCTTGAAAATTCAAACTATTGCATAAATGTTTAGAAGGTAGCAAGTGGAGGGGTAACCTGTCACATAAAATGGTCACTGAAATGAGAGTAAAGTTACCTTGTTTTCAGGAGCGTGGATGTAGCAAGAGACAATCATATTAGACAAATTAAGCCAGTCTCCTAGAGACAATACTGCATGCTTCCCCTCATTTGTGTTCCTAGATGAATATGTAATGTCATAATACACAGATAATAAAATCATGTGTGTATATGTGGCATGAAAGAAGTGGACCTGCCCAGGAGAGCAGTGAGGACTATTTGTGAGGGCTGAGAAAGGGCAGCGGTGGGCCTGGGCAGTGTTCACTCAAGAGTACACTGTACCCTCGTATGAGAACATCCTGAGAGGACCCAGTATGGTATACAAAGAAAATACACTAGTGAAAATAAAAAATAATTTTTAAATGTTGGATTATGTCATTATTCATGGAAACATTAGCATTTACACACATTAAAACATTAATTAGCTCCTGCTACAGTTCCACGACCTTTCAAATTAAAAGTTATGAAGTGAAGTCTCAAAGCAGTCTAGTATGCTCCTGAAGGATCGTGGAGGTAAACACCTCTCCAAGTATTCACTGCCCATTTGATGTTTTTCTCTTCAGAACTGTCCATTCAGTTAATTGACCCATTTATTCAATTGGTTGGCCCATTTATTGATTGGAGGATTTGGCTTATAGTATTTAATTTTTGGAGGTCTTTATAGAGAGTAGATATTAATCTCTTGTGGCATGTATAATTGGTTGGCATATATGCTTCCCCAGTGTGTAGTGTTCTTACCTTTATTAATGATTTCCTTTGCTGTCCAGAAGCTTTCTAATTTTCTACAATTCCCTATGTCTTCCCTTAGAATCTTGTATTATGCTGTTGGAGTATTACTTGGTAAAGTCTTACATTTAGTACATCTTAAAGTGTTTCCCTTTCTTTTCTTCCTGCAGTTTCAGAGTTTGAGACCTTTGATCCATTTTGAATTTATTTTTGTGCTCTACTTTCAACCTTTGACATATTTTCCCAGCAACATTTATTGAAAGAACTCTCTCCCCACACCCCCCGCCCATGTATATTTCTGACACTTTGGCCAAAGACTAGGTGGCTATAACTATGTGTTGATTTCTGAGTCATCTATTCTATTCCTGCTGATCTTCACCTCTGTTTGTGCGGGTACCAAGTTGTTTTATGAGGTTTTTTTCCATCTATGTTTATCAGGAACTTAGCCGTATAGTACTTGATTTCGTTGTTTGTCTGGTTTTGATTTCAGGCTAATCATGGGAAGACTTAGCTGTTGTTCCTGTCCTTTTCTATTTTACAAAAAGGTTTGAGAACCACTGGTGTTAACTCTTCCTTAAAGATTTGGCAGAGTTCAACAATGGATCTACCCATTCCTAGTTGGGAGACTCTTTCCTGCTGCTCCAATTGTTGCTTGTTGGGATTCTGTTAGAATTGTTTATATCCTCTTGATTTAACTTCCATAGATCATATGTGTTTAGTAATTTATCCATTTCTTTGCGGTTTTTTAATTTTTTATAGAATTTCAAATTATACTCTCTATATTGTTTTAGACTCTTACTCTTTGCCTGTTTTCATAACTCTCTTCTTTGAGTAATGTTGGCTAGGGGTTGTCAGCTTTCATTCTTCAACTCTAGATGATTTTATGTTTTGTTCGTTTAGTCTCTATTCCACTAATTTCTGCCTTAATCTTTATTATTTCTTGTCCTCTATTACTTCTGGGGTAGACTTGTTTAGGTAAAACCTTCAGATACATCTTTAGGTATTTGTTCAATTCTCTTTTTTATGTAAATACTCATAATTATAACTCCTTTAGTGGTTTATAAAAGGTTCTTATTCTAGAAATTTTAAACTTTCTACCTGATTTTGTGATCATTTAAGAACATAGTGTTCGGTCTCCAAATCTTTATGTGGTTTCCGTGTTTTTTTCTTGCTGTTCACCTCTACTTTTATCCAACTGTGATCTGATAAGTTATAAGAAACTATTTCAATTCTTGTGTATTTGTCAACTTGCTTTTAGAAATGATCCCATGAGCTGATGAGAAGATATATATCTCTTGTTGGTTGAGTGGAATAGTTTGTAGTTATCTGTTAAGTCTTTTTGATGTATGGTATAGTTTAACTCTTGAGGTTTCCGTTCAAATGCTTCTCTGGAGATGAGAATAGAGTATTGAACTCACTTCTATTTTGTAACTGGAGCGTCTAACACGTTTTAACTGGGAAACCGATCCTTATTTCCTATATATTTAACAGCTGTTTTGTCTTTGGGATGAACTATTCCTTTATGAGTATACAGTGGCTTTTTCAAATCCATCATATTTATTTTTGTTTGGGGTCCACTTTATCAGGTGTCAGAATATTAATAGCAGATTATTTTCAACTTCTATGTGCTTGCTAAGGTAGCTGACTTCCTTATGAATGACTTTGACTGTGTGTGTATGTGTGTGTGTGTGTCTGTCTGTCTGTCTGTGCCAGTGAGGTGTCTTTCTTGGAGAAGTCAGGTGAGTCTTGTTTTTAATTCAACCAGCCAGTCTGCATATTTTTATTGGTGATTGGAGGTTATTTGAATTTAAGTTATAATTTAAAAAGTTTGCTAATTTTTGTAAGTTTCAATTCTTTTGCTAACTGGTTGGTTGACCCTTTGTTCTTCCTTTCTACTCTTCTGATGGTAGTAGGTTTCTAGTTCTATGTGTTATGCATAATGGGGTCTTTCTTATCTCTTATTTACTCACACATTCCTCTCATAACATTTTTTTCTTTTCTCTGCTCCTGTGATCAAAACTCTTTTTTCCCCTACTTTGTTCCTTTAGTATCTTACTGATACTACTCTCCAGGTCCTGAATGATTTCCTTGCTTTATTCATCTACTTGTTTGAGGTCATTGGTCTTTTTTGTCAATTTTGATATCTTGATCTTGCTTTTTATCTATTTTGGCGTCTTTGAAATCAGCAGGTGAAGTGTTACGGATTTTGGAGGATCTATGTTTCCAATAGCACTTTAGATGGGAAGTCTGCCCCTCCCCTGCCATGTAACCCCATAGCTGGAGCTGTGCTCAGCAAGGCTTTCTTCTTGACACTTCTGTTTGTATGCTACAATTGTCCTGCTGCTGTTCTTGCAGGTTTCTGATATTTATCCTCTTTCCTTTATTGAATTGGAGTCTTTCTTTCTTGGTACTTCTGTTTCACCAGGTCAGACAGGGGCAGTTTATAGCCTGTCTTCTTACCCAGAAGTCCCCCAGAGCAGTCTGCTCACAGAACACATATCTTCTTGTGATTTATCTTCCAATTCCATTTGATTTTTCCATTGCCTCTAAGACAGAACCCATCCATAATTGCATTTGGGAGTTGCTCACTGTATATGTTGTTGGGGGTGTGGGATGAGCAGCCTCTGTTTATTACATGTACCTTATATTTAACACATATCAAATACTGTGATTCTAGATGAAACAGCTCCATCCTTTGTGTGTGTGTTAGTTGTTCTCCTTCACTTCTGTTCCAGATTGTCATGCCTGCCAGAAAATCCCTGTGATCCTTCATGGCTGCACACCATTAAATTTCAGAGATAGCAAGGAACATTACACAACAAATAAAATTATTCTTCTGTTCTTTATTCCACATTGTAAAGTAAAATGACTTTTTTTCCATTGTTTTTTCTCTAACACCAACCCATGACTCTCTTGAGGGCAACAGTGCCTAATCCATAAATACATATTCATCAAATGAAGATTAATAATACATAGACAACATATCACAATTCTAACTTTGGAATGTGAGTTTTTGAATCGCAGGACATTGTCTGATTACTGGTTAGCCCATAAGCTCTAGTAACACCATATTTTTGCACCTATCTAATGTTTTATTTTAAGAAAACTCAAACAATTTAGTCTAATACGACTCTCTTTTTCATTCTCTAAATTAGCTGGCAATTTCATGAGTTTTAAATCAATATTTAAAACATCAGTATAGGCCTTGTTTAGCTATATGTAGCTCTTTTTTGAGAATGATTTTTTCAATGTCTCCAGTTTTGTTACTGAGAAGAATATTGCATTAAGTAACATATCATATACCAAACATTTTCAGCATTACATATTTGAGGGGTTTTGTAGTACATTCACTTTATTATAAATGCAAAATCTTGTCCATATAACAGACAAAATTATACAAACTTTAAACAATCAAATATCTTTGATATAGGACAGAAAGAAAATATTCAGGAAAACTCAATTTTGTTTTGCTCAATTAATTTGCTTTAAATATTATCAAACACAACCATTATAATTTTAATTTCGTGGTATGGAAATGCATTTTGACTCTTTTTCAGTCATTATATTGATCCTCGTGTTGGTATAATTAGCCTTATACCTGTACAATTGTTCTTTCTCCATCCTTGAGTTTTCCTGAATACTTCTGTCTTGTTAGACTGGTGCTAGATTTCCTTGGTAGAGGACACACATGCCCTTGCTGTGCAGTTATCTATAACAGTGAGTGCAGCAGAACTTGAAAATTGCAAAGCGCTGTTCAGATGGAATGGCTCACGTTCACAGAGTTTTTATTACTATATACTCTGAAACATTCACAGTTTTCCTGAGAGGAGTTACTGGGGATGGTGGGTCTATAACAGCTGGCATCATTCAGAATCTTCAGACGGCTTATGTAATTTTTAGTGTGACCAGGAAAATCTGTCCTGTTGCACAGTAATTTATAAATTTGGATTGCTATTTTTAAAAAGGTAAACAGTCTGTCAAGATGAATGAGCTGTGATGCTGTTAATATTTCATATAAGACCCTTTCTCATTAATTTAAAAGCTAGTAAATAAGCATTGATGAATCGAAGAGATATATTTAAGGCAGATTTTTATCTCTGAAATACTATGTAAGTATTGATAAATAGCTAGAAACTACAGATTTTTTTTACTATGAAAATAACCAGCTTGGTTCCACATACTGCTCAAACACCCACTGTCAGATTTAGAATGCCTCAAAGCTAGGCAAAGCCACAGTTCAGGATGCACTATTGGTGTTTGGATTCTTCTGATAGAAAATTATTTCATGAGAAAAAGGTCATTTCATTGATTTTGTGTAAACAAGATGAGTCAACAGACATGGGAAAATAGATCATGTTCGAGATGCAACCTCACAGAGGAGCACAACCTCCCAGAAGCCCTTGAGCCATCCTCATGTGCATAGGTCAGTCCCTCATCCTGTTCAGAGCTAAATGCATCCTGTCGCACCATTCTCCGGCAGCTCCCTGACAGAGAGACCCTTCATGTGTTCCACCACCACTGTTGCCACATTATATTCAGTCTCTCCATTCACAGAGAACACTGCCTTCGGGGTCATCCCATTGTCCTAGAGCTTATCCTTAACGGCTTTAGGGAGCCAGATGGCTGCTACTGTGTTAGAGATGGGGCACTCAGCTTCTCTCTCCAGAATAACAGTGTTTGAGAAAGGTTCCTCCATTGTGATCCTTCAAGGGGCTTGCATGAATTCTTGTAACAATGTTATTAGTGTCATTAGCCACTTTTTTTAGGTGACCTCCTCCTTCTGTCTGATTGGCGGTTTCCTTGAATAACTAACTACTAATGACAATCATTCTGTTCTTTGCTCGCAGGTACTACAGTGCAACCATCCTGCAGATGTCTGGCGTGGAAGATGACAGGCTTGCAATATGGCTGGCTTCAGTGACAGCTTTCACCAACTTCATTTTCACACTAGTGGGAGTCTGGCTCGTTGAGAAAGTGGGTCGCAGGAAGCTTACCTTTGGCAGTTTGGCAGGTAGGTGCCTGGATGTAGAATCCTGCTTTAAAACACCTTCTAGTAGTGACAGGGACTCTCCCAAAAGAACACAGTGGCTTCTGAGAATGAAGTCTAAGCCAAATAGTATCGAACTAGAATGAGACAGAAAGCAAATAAATGACAGGTAAGATCTTTTGAGTAGCTGTGGGTACGTGGCTGGAGACCCTACTGTGACACTAAAGGCCTTGTAAGGACACAATTCACTGAGAGCACGTTTCTGTCAACACTTGGAGTTCTTTTCAGAGACACAGAACTGAAGAGCATCACCGCAGTTTTCTCTGTTCTTGTTTGAAAAGCTTACCCTTTATGTTCTTACTTTGCAACGCTGGGGTCTTTCTTTTGGAATCGTATGGAAGCAAATATTAGAATCTTCATTCACCAAGCAAGGGAAGACTTTATGAAGCAGGCCTAGAGTCTAGGGTAAAATCTGATTGGTCAAGTGTGTTTTATATGATAGTAAAACAAGAAAGCACACAAGTGCCTTTTGTGTTCAGAATTGGCCATTTCACCTGACGCTTCTCTGGAAAGGACTCTGCTGCAGGACAGACTAGGACCCACCTTTAACATTGTCTTCACATGGTTACATCAGGTATTTTCTAATACTTTTCCCAGTGTACAAACACAGGTCTACTCATCAGCTGGCTGCATCCCCATAACAACTTTCTATCTGGAATTAAATGTGTGTTTTACACTCAAACACAAAGATTCTTGAATAACATTAACCAAATTCTAGTTAAGCAAGATTATATCTAAAATAAAATTTCATCTCACACAACTGCACTTAACTACAGGTTTTGGTGAGAAAATACATCCCTATTTCCAAACTCAGTTATTGGGAGTTCAAGTCTTCCCTCCTTCCTAGAGTGAGCAGGATACTCCTGCTCCTGTTCTCTCCTTGATAGTGAATGCGCTGTGCCCAGGAGTTCAAGTGTTAGCATAGAAGCAAAGATGAGATGTTGACCAGGGTTTGGGATGAGGCCAGCAGGTCCCCAGTGAAGAGGGAGGAACAGGAGAAGTTTTAAAGCAAGCATTTCTAAACCTGTTGAAATAAGAGAGGTGTTGAGCCTAGAGAAATTATGGAAGGAATAGATAACAGATATGTTAGCCTTGTTTCTGATGTTTGAACTCTGCTGCTTCTCAGCTGAGTCTAACAACAATTCTTTAGTAGTTTACGTTGTTATACATTGCATAGCATTACAAAAAATCTTTTAAATGAATAATAGCATTTAATATTTAAAAATCTGTGTTTTTTTTATTAAGATCCATTTGAAGAAGACAAAATTAACTTGGGAAAGGCCATGTGCTCTGCCCAGACCAAGAGTTGGCCAATAAATAGCTGAGGCCACTTCAGCCTAACTGCTGCCACCCTCCTGCCTTGTCACATGAGCTCCCAGGGCTCTGCTGTTACATAACCCTTTAATAAGTTTAGTTAAATTTTAAATGACTTGCCTGTTATTTCAGTGAAATATTTAGTGCCGCACCCATTCTTTCCCTAAGCTCCACACAGTACACATGCTGTCCCAGTCGGCTTTTCAGCTGACACAGAATCTTTTCCTTTCAGTTGCTTTAAAAAAAAAATAAAAAAAATGTGTCCTTATAATTCTGTGCCTGGAACAGAAATTAAAAGCTAAATGTGTATGAGTGTGCATGTGTGCATGTGTGTGTGTATGTATGTGTGTGTGCATTTTCATTATGCATGCACACACATTCAGATGTGCCCAGGGCCTTGTGCTAGGCAGGTACTGAATTGCAACCCCGGCATATGGTTTTTTGATGCAGAGTCTTGCGTTTTAGCATAGGCTGGCATGGATCCTCTTGCCTCTGCCTTCCAAGTACTAGAATATCAGGAGCTTCCTACCACACCTGGAGGAATTTGGTCTTTTCAGTGATAGAAACGATGATGAATGCTGTTTATTAAGTTAAAGAGCAAGTGTTCAGCCCTGAGTGTTCGTGGGGAATATGAATAAATGCATGTGGCATACCCACTTTGCTCTGCCAGTCCTTGTTTAATAGGCAGTATTTTCCACCTCCTCTAGAAATAATGAGTCCAATCAGTCCGGGACTTTATTTCGCTAATTCCCACCTTACCCGATTAAATGCTGCTGGGAGAATTTCTTGCTCTGACAGGAGCATTTGATGTGCATCTCTTTCCTTTTGTGCTCCTGTTGTGGTAGTGATTGACAATGAGGCTTCTGCTCTTTTCTTTTTTCTTTTAACTTCTGTAATAGTTTATTTCGGCTTCTAGTTCCAAAGGTCAGAACATAATTGTGAGGGAGGCATGGTGTCAGGCTGCTAGGGTGGAAAGGGGCTTATTTTCATGGACTGATTTTTTTCTTTTCTTTTTTTTTGATTTATCAGCAATTTTGCCGTCTTAATTTTTATTTGGTTTTGGCTGCTTATTGTTTCGGTCTTATAAAAACATTACCAGTTTTGTTTTGTTTTGTTTCTGGCTAACAATTGTATTGGCTTTGAATTTTCCCTTTTTTGAGTCTTATAATAGGTGTGTGTTAGTGAGTTCTTCTGACTATTGGTATACATAGTAAAGCATTTTCCATTCCGGGAAAGATAAATAAAGGAGTTTTATTCAAAGCTATGGTGATAAACCAAGTCTGTGTTGAAATAATGCTGCCAGTGTTCCCCAGTAAGAAGCTTTTATTTGTTTATTTTTTGTAGGTACTACAGTAGCACTTATTATTCTTGCCTTGGGATTTCTGCTCTCAGCCCAGGTTTCCCCACGGGTCACTTTCAAACCAGAGGCTCCTTCAGGTCAAAACATCACCTGCACGGGATACAGGTGAGATTTTGCTATGTTCCCTCTTCATAATCCAGCTATAATAATTTTTTGCTTTTAACATTTCTAAGACTTAGATGGAATAGGAGACGCCTGGGTTTGCAGCCTTGTATCTGAAGGGCTTGTGACAGGAGGGGTGGTCAGGAATCATCAGTGTGAAAACCGTAATCTTCAAATACAGAACATGAAAAATTGAAGAAAAATGAGGTGCTCGACCCAATTCTAGTGTTGAGTGGGCTGAAAGGTGGACTGAAGAATTCACAGGTGAATTCATGAGAGAATGACTGGACAGCTTTGATAATTCAAAAACTTACTCTTTGGGTATTTGTAGCATAGCCTTAACATGTGCATGCCAGCCTGGAAAGGTCTTTAGATACAGCTGTTCCCTTAGGCAAATTATAGAATTTCAAAACACCAATGATCTATGGTTTTATCTTATTAATTTTTGATGGACTTGAGACTATCTATGGAATGTCTGTGGAGTGCAGACCCATGGGATTGCAGTAAAGATGAATTAAGATGTAAAAAAATACCTAACACAGTGCTTACATGTAGTAAGTTCTCTGGGTTACAGCGTCTGCTCTAATTAATAAAACCCACAACAGAAGGGAAGACGGGAATGCCGGGGCTCAGAGAAGACTGGCTTCGTGGCTGCGGGGTGTGAACTGAGCCCTGTAAAGGGAAGTGAACTAAGCCTGTCAGCAGCAGCAGCAGATGTGGTGACCGTGCAAGTAGTCAGGACCTGAGTCAGAAGAAAAGACCAACCACGGGCCAGCCAGGGTAGGGCAAACTAGGATGAGGCTATGGAAAAGCCAGAGCACCCAAAATTGCCAGAGCTTTTTGTTCTTCAGCCCAAGAGTGTGAACATGCATACATGGAGAGATTGTAAAAAGAGGAGTGACTTGCCCAAAATTTCCATTCTATACCATCTCTCTGCTCTCTGACTGTGTGGATACACCAGTGTCACGCATGCACATAAGAAGGCCAGCTGTTACAGATATCTGTGAGTGAGATGATAGTCACCTGAACTATGCTGGGAGCATTGAGAGAAACTTTAAACGTGAGATCGATTCTCAATAAATTGAAGAGAAAAAATCAACAGGAATTAAAAATAAGTTAGTGATTAACCAGGAGCTAGAAGAGAAAGGAGTCTTCAGGGAAATTTGAAGTATCTGTTTGGGGAGCCAGGTAAAAGGTAATGTGGACAAGAAAGGAGGTAACGCTGGATGAGGCAGGATGGTAGGTTGTTGTGGGCAGATGGAACTGTGGGAGAATGCTGCATAGGCTTGGGGGTGCTGCTGTGTGATGGCAGAGGGATTTAGAGTAGAACGTATCAAGGATGTGTAATCATCAAAGGGATGAATAAGCTGAGACCTGTTTTACAGCTCAGAGCTTTACTGAGACCTTGACTACCTTTGTGATTTCACCATGGTTCATTCATCATACGGACAGGTACTTTCCCATCCTCTGTATTCTATTCCCAGCACTGAGTGGTGCATACTCATGGTGGATAAGGAATTTATTGGAGCCTAACTTAAACCTCTCTTCATTTAAGGATGCAGGGGTCTCCATACATCATAGCCTCTTCCCAGAACACTCTGGAAGACTGCTTATTCTCTAGGCTTCTCCTGTGGTGTCCCCACGTGAGGTCCTTTTATGGTACACTACTGGCAGACATTGCTTTTTCTAGCACCTTCAGGCTCTGTCTTCTTGCCTTAGACCTGGAAGGAAGTTTGTTAGTGAAGATGACCTAAGGGGGTTGGGTTGATTTTGCTAAGCCAATGCTAGCTGGCACATGATCTCTTCAGTACATTCCGTACTGCACTTGATGCCCTGTGTCAGGCAAACCTCACCAGAAGAGTGGATCTCTAGCCGCTGCACTTTTCTCTTTGCTGTTTCTCAGTTGGAACCCTTGTCTAGAGTCATCACTGCGGGTGTTTACAAGCGCAGGAGAGAGGGGCAGAGTTTGCAGACACTCCCTATCAGGTGTCCAGAGTCCTCTCTGCCTGCTAACTTCCTCTCCCCCCTCCCCCCTTCTCCGACACCATCAAGTCAAGAATACAAAGACCTATGTTTATTGTGGTTCCTTCTGTGCACTGATTTCGCTCCGGGTTTTCTTCTGTAAATGACGTTCTCAGCCATCTAAACTTAAGCATTGTGACTTCACCTGCTCACCCCCCTGTGACAGTGATGCTAGTTTTGGGAGACAGTGTTGTCTTTCATTCCCTGTTCCTCTCAGAGATCACTTCTATACTTACTACACTGTTTCCTTATCCTTTCTAGCCATGTATGATCATCTTAAATCATTGACATAGCATTATGATACTGTCAAATTCAATCATATTTTTATGCAACACTGAAATGTGCAAAAATGATATCTGTTCCTGTTCCTCATTTTAACACCATGGTAACAATGTGTTCATTGTCTCTGGCCATGCTTAGCAACTGGCAGTGAATTAATGACTAAACAGAGTTGAAATTCTCTATCTGTGCCTATTGTAGTCTTCTCTGCTGATTTCCTCTCAAATCAACCTGGTTTCATTTTTAACCTTGTCAGGAGGAGGCAAGATGCCTTGAGGTTCGTGATCATAAAAATGCCGTAGAATGTGTTTGTGTTGTCTAATAACCACAAGCCCATTTGAGATTAAAATAGGCATAAATGGTATTTGAAAAAGAAAATGAGAGTTGAAACGGAAGCCTGAATATCTTCATCCTGAAACCTCATCCTGAAATATTGCAGATATATTTTGTTGTTAGCTGCACACCTATTGCTGAATTTGGCACATGAAGAAGAGGATTTTACCAATGATGCAAGGATCTTTTTCATTTGTGTGTGGTGTGTGTGTGTGTATGTGTGTGTGTGATCCATGTGCATGAGTGCCAGTGATAGGTGCCACAGCTCGTGTAGAGATTAGAGAACAACTTTTAGGAGTTTTCTCTTTCTTCTATGGGTTCCAGGAATCCAACTCAAGCCCTCAGACTTGCATAGCAAACATTTACTTCCTGAGCCATCTTGCTGGCATGATGGGAGGACTACTCTCTGCCTGCATAGTACTTCTCAGAAGAAACTGAATTCTTCATACGGCAAATCATCGTTTAGTTCTCCATGACTGTTCTTGGTTTTGGTGACTTGAAATTTGTCAAAAACTTGCATAGCTGTTATTCATGAAGATTCTGAACTCAAACATTGCTTGTTTTCTGTAGTCAAAAAGTGACTTTTGGATCCAAGCATGGTGCTGTGGACCTATAACCTGTGTACTTGGGAGATGGAGGTGGAAGAATCGGGAGTTCCAGATCATTGCTAGTCTTGGCTATGTAATGCTTTCTTATTTTAAGAAAAATGCTTCTTGAGAATATAAAAAAGAGGAATTTTAGAATAAGTGTGCAAAGCGTAAAGGCAGTATATTCCAAGAAGAGGCATCTTTTATGTCTTCTGTACAGGTCATAAAGAAGAGTATGGAGGTTGGTCATGGTGGTATCCTAGTACTCAAGAGGCCGAGGCAGGCAGATATCTGAGAATATGATGTCAGCCTCGTCTATGTAGTGAGTTTCAGGCCATCAAAGACTACATAGTGAGATCCTGTCTCAGGGAAAAAGAAAATGTGGATTCATCAAGGAACCTGGTCTTGGTGAACAAGTGAAATTACAAATATCCCTCGCTTCATAAGCCATGTGAATCCCTGGAATATGAGAGGACTTCAAGGGATTTAGGATGAAAATGACAGAATTTACATATTTAAAATACCACTATGGCTGCAGAGTAGAGTCAGTCAGAAAAGAACAAAGGGATGGAGGGATATATGTAGCCTAGGCAACAAGAAATATAATCTTGGTGGCTGTGGAGACAAACTTGAGAGGTATCATGGAAGGAAATGGCAGGACTGGGTGGTTGGGTGGATGACGAGAGAGAGAGAGAGCGAAAACTTCTCCAAGTGATTTTTGGGGTTAGCATCTGGCATCTACAATCTCACTGATCTAAGTACCATAACCCAAAGCAGTTTGGGGAACAAAGGGTTTGTTCGGTTTTTACTTCCACATCACAGTCTACCACTGAGGAGACTTGGTATAAGAACTCGGACAGGAATCTGGAGGTGGGAACTAAGGATCAGCATGGCTGAACACTACTTACTGGCATGCCACTCAGATCACGCAGGCTGATTGTTTTTTTTTTAATATAAATCAGGACCACCAGCCCAGGGTTTGCACCGTACACTGTAGACTGCACCCTTGTATATCAATAATTAGTCAAGAAAATGCCTTCCCAGGTTTGTCTACAGTCCAGTATAATACAGACATTTTCTCTGTTAAGAGTCCTTCATCCCAGATGATGGTAGGTTGAATCACATTAACAGGAAAACTGGCCAGAACATCCTCTTCTTAGGAACATTTTCTCCAGGATAAATGGGTTACATTAGCGGCCAAGCATTTTAGCATTTTCTGGTACTCATATTCCTACTCAGAATACCATTTATTCCTTTCTAACTTGAGATATATACATAAAAACTTGTCTGAACTTACCCAGTCAGGTCCAAAGTGGAGCCAGAAGGTAAAAAAAAAAAAAACAACTAAATATATGTGTCTCAGATAACCGAATGTCTTCATGACTTTTCTATTGATGTGAAGAGACACCATGACCAAGGCAACTTAGAGAAGAAAGCATTTAATTGGAGGTTTGCTTACAGTTTCAGAGAGTGAGTCCTTGATTATCGTGGTGGGAAGCAGACAGGCGTGGTACTAGAGTAGCAGCTAAGATCTTTCCGTTCTCATCCGTAGACAGCAGGCAGAGAGAGCAGCACTGGCTCTGGCATGGACTCAGTGCCACTTAAATTCTTGTTCTAAAAGTTTGGTCATTACATGGAACCAATAAAGCTAACTTAGAGTTCTGTTCACAAATAGTGCCCCATTCTGTTATATGTGAACAAGGGGGGTAAGCTATGCCACTCTGCCTGTGACAGGCCAACACAACATTGTAGGAAATATTCCTAAGTAATAAATGATACTAAATAAAAGCCCTGACAACATTTTTCCATCTACCTCTTTTATTGATTTTTTTATTGAGCTCTACATTATACTTATTTTATAAGGTTCAACGTAATGAAAATTGCCATCTTAGAAGCCATGTTGACTGAATGATGAGACAAGCTACATATCAACAGCCAGATGTCTGACTGTTAGTTGAAGTATTGCTCCTCATACCCCAGTAGGTTGTCTGGGTCCCCTCCAGCACTGACATGTAAGAAAATGACTGCTGCTTCCATCCAAACCTTTGCTTTTTAAAACAATTTTTGTAATCCATTTAAGAAGTCTCTTTAGTTAAAGTAGCTTTGACCACAACGGGCTTATGCAGGCTTGATGCTTGAATAGATGGATCTGATACGAAGAGGTAAACAGTATTGATTAAAGGATAAGTATATATCGATAAATAAATCAGATTAATGAGATGTAACATTCTATGTATACATAGGGTTAGTTCTTATTTTTGATAAAAAAAAAAACATTTTTGAGCATTACAGTAGGAAACAGGTACTAAAAAGAAAAAGCCTTACTTTTAGTGGAACAAAATGCAAAAAGCACAGTAAAGACTGACGGGGTCAGAGTGCGGCCTGGCTAGTCCCCGCCTCCTGAGGCCATTGCAGCAGACTACACATGAGGCATCACCACTGTCCACCTCTTTACAGAGTCATATTTTCAACTACAGAAAATAAATTGACAGGATCCCCAAAGAAACCAGTATATTAAACTCTGTTGCCTTATATATGTGTATATGTGCCATAGTGTGAGGGATCAAACGTTCCTCGTATGTCCTAGGCAAGTTCTCTGCCTCAGAACCACATAACCAGCACTGCCCCCTTTTGTTCCTCCTCCCTTCCTAATTTGATTTGGAGGTAAATTCTTGCTAAAATGTCTAGGTCAGCCTCAAACGAGCAGTCTTTTTACATAAGTCTCTGGATTATAGGCCTGCACTACTACTACAGCCAGGTTAAAATCCTTCATAAATACACTTGCTATATAATGACACTCATACCTCATTATTAAATATGAAAGGGCAGAGGTAGCTGCGGGTTCAACATCACAGTTTAGACATCTTAGTAATGTCAATGGTATTCACAGATTTCTATATTTACTGTAATGGGACATGATGATATTAGATTGCTTTTGCTGACAGTTTATTGCCTACATAATTCCTTCATAATTGAAGGAAATGCTTAATTTTAATAAAAGGTTAATAAAATATGAATTTTTTCCCAACAACTTTGTGGGTCCCATGTGAAAGATATAGTTCACAAGAGTGAACTCAATCTAATTCTTTCAAGGTGGATAACGGTTTCTCAGACTGACAAGGCAGAGCAGGCCCAAGAGTATGAGGGCAATCTAGGCAAAGGCAGGGGATCCATTCTCTTCAGGAAATTAGACTAAATTAGACTTTGATGTTGCTAGGGAACAAGGTGCCAGTCTGCAGATGAGGCAGAGGGAAACAAAGGGCCTTGGGTACCAAGTTAAGGCTTTGGTGGGGAAGAAGGAAGGCAATCAACACTACTAGGCAGGAATTAGCATTATAACCTTGGAGCTTTGCAGAGGGCTTTCTGCTTGACTTTGGGTATGTGTGGGAGAAGTCCCACGGCCCCAGAGAGACAAAACAAACCTGAAGTTTATTTATGTTGGTATTGTGAGGACAGGATATCTTTGGAAATATTCAGGGTAGATTGTTTAAAATGTTAAGTGCAGAGATTTAGGGGGAGATATTTTGCTAGTTCAGTGAGAGCTTCATGTCCTGTTCACTGATCTAGGAAGAGGGGTGAGCCAAATTTCTAAGCATGCTTTAGTTTTTAAATAATATTAGTTTCTGTGAATTAACTCTTTCACTTTTGCAGGAATCATTCCAAATTCTATATGGATATTTTTGTCAAATTACTCTCACACTTTTCTTAGGAATAAAATATTAGATTATTTAATTGTATGGGAGGAAGACAAAGGCTGGAGAGAGTGCATTGTGACTTACTGAGATGGTGTATAGCTCCTTTGTTCTGCCCACTGCCCTCCGTTACTAATGGCCTTTCTCTGACTGCCTGACAGCCTGTCAAAGCTTTGAGAACTATAGACAGGTACTTATGTCAGCCAGCCATGGTGCAGCAGGAAGCACATCTATCTATAAACCTGCTTATCAACTCTAGGACTTTATCAAGACTCTCCCTTGAAAATGGAGTGCCAAATGATGAAGCTCATTAAACTAGCAACACCCTAATGATCCAGCTACAGAGTGTGCACTTAATTGAACTAATATTAAAACTCCTCCAGGATATTCAGTAGCAGAGTTCATTTTGTAACAGAGATGAGGTTCTGGGCTCATACATAGATTAATAAGCCGATTAAATTACTTCCAACACTACTGTCTTAGCAATGTTGATTTTGAGAAAAAAAAAGTATTCCCGATTCCAGGAGAATTGGCCATAAAATGAATTGATACCTTCAAGCTGTCTGAGAATTTGGAACAGCCAGCTTTGTTTTCCCAGATTTATGATGTTTTTCGAGACAGGATTTTTCTGTGTAGCCCAGCTGTTACTGGAACTTGCTGTATAGACCAAGTTGGCCTCAAACTCACTAAGATCCACCATTGCCTGACAGTTACTTGGATTAAAGGCATGCACCACCACTGCCTGCCTATCTTTTCTCAAGTTTTATGTGTAGAAGTATTTTGCCTGCATGTATTTACATGTACCATGCATATGTGTGATATTCATGGAAGCCAGACACCCCAGAAACTG
Source organism: Ellobius talpinus (assembly GCA_001685095.1). Classification (NCBI taxonomy): domain Eukaryota; kingdom Metazoa; phylum Chordata; class Mammalia; order Rodentia; family Cricetidae; genus Ellobius; species Ellobius talpinus. The sequence goes on from LOJH01017939.1 coordinate 21,101, forward strand.
GAATTATGGATGTTTGCAAATGAATGATGGGAACTGAACCCTCATCCTCTGCAAATGCTCCTAACCACTGTGCTTTCATTATCCAGCCCCCTTTTTTTGTCTTTAATCCAAGAAATGCTAATAGTTTGGGGTCACAAATGCAAAGTCATCATTGAGCTGCCAGTATACCTCGGCTATTGCTGTCTTTCTCAAATAACGTCACAAAGCATTGTTTTTATAACCCTACCTTGGGTCAGCCTTCCTCCAGAAAGTGGGAGTTCTGAATTTTCTAGAAAATACGTCTGCTTTATATTTGAGACAAGGAATGCAGCAGACACTATGGAGTTGTTTTCAGCTTAGACATTCTTTAGGAGAAGGAGCAACTGTAGGCAGGATGTTTCTGGCCCTCAGCTGTCACTGGCAAAGTCAGCCATGGCTTCATCATCAGAATCTCCTTTGAGGCCCACAAGCCCTTTATTCTCCTCCACAGTGTGCCAGTGAAGACCTCTAAAACACCGAGACAACCAAATCTAAACACGGAGTTTTTCACAGACTTTGTAATCATTTCGTGTTTTCCCTGCCCAGAGCTCATGTAGGCTTTAGTCAGATTTACAATAGATTATAGTCACAATCTGTGTGGTAATAATAAAATTTGCCTAGCTCTTTCCAGAAGGGTACTAGAGAGCAGTTCATTTTTATCTCTGCGTTCTTAATGACTTCCCATAAAACGCTTGCTTTTTGACCAGTGTCTAATGAAGATGCTGTTCTTCACACTAGTTGCTTTGTAAAAAACTTAGTGGCAAGTGGTCTTACTAAGTAACCACTTTGAGTCCCTTTTTTTACTCAAATCTATACACTTATGGCCCAACCATGGTTCCTCTTAAAAACCAGATTCAGGGGCTGGAGAGATGGCTCAGTAGTTAAGAGCATTGCCTGCTCTTCCAAAGG
>LOJH01017940.1:0-17356 GCA_001685095.1 Ellobius talpinus
ATTAACCAATGAAAGTAACACATAGACAGATGACCCTCCTCCATCATTTCTCCAGCCCTTTATACGAAGTTTTAAGGGAAGGGTTCCTGGATTTACTCTCTGAATATTTGCATATTTGAAGCCATCCATGTGTTGTCTCTGTGCTTGAACCAGACTTTGGGTGGAAACAAAAATTCTTTAGTCATAGTTTTCCTGGGATTTTTGAAGACAAGTTTCTACATGCAGAATATTGCTTTAACGAAACTGAAAGCCAACCTCACCCCTCCCTTGGCCTTCCCCAGAGCAGTTTGACCTTCTGTCTGAATGACTGTATCTTTACAGTGCAGTAACTTTATTAGAGAATGTTCTAGTACTGATTAACCTTTGCTAGATCTTCCTGGAAGATGATGAACTTTTGAAATTTACAGACTCAAGTGTCTTATTTCAGAAGGTTTCTTGAATTATACCCTGGATTTTGTGCGTGTGCTTGATTTTTCTGCTGTCCTCAAAAAAAATGTAACTCAACTGTGACTCTTCCTTATCACACAGATGAATGTTTTTCTGTAATTCTTCAAAACCCTGTTTTCCTTTTTCTTTTACTTCCCTCAGCTTCCTCCACTTCTTTAGCTCCTTATAACACTAACTGTAGTTTGTGTAATTTACTTTTTATGTATCCCAATCTTTTTTGCTTTACTCAGTTCAGTTTGTCTTCCTGTGACCTTTTTTCTTTAGTCTTTTTATCTGTGCTTTGCATTTGTGACCCATGGAAGCCACTTCTTCACTGTGTCCTTCAAATCTCTGTAAAGACATTTGATCACCATTTTCAACTGCTACTCCAGTGTTATTTCCTGACATTTGCTGGATTTTTTTCTTATCTGTTCTGCATTTCCCTCGTAATTATTTTGTCTTCTGATTCACTTTTTAAAGTTTTATTGAAACACAATTCACATGCAATATAATTGACCTCTTAAAGCGCAGTTTGAAAGTTTGTGTGCATTGTGCCTGCGTGCACATGTGCACATCGTGTGTGCGCATGGTTGCCTAAAAGGGCATGCGAGTGCATCCAAAGGCTAGGGACTAATAGCAGGTACCTTTTTTATTCTAATTTTATCTTAATTTTTGAGGCAGGGACTCTGACTGAACCTGGTTGATGATAGGAGTCTGGGAACACTCTGTCTCTGCCTTTTGTTTCAGGGTTTGCAGGCACATCTTCCAGCATCTGTATGGCTTTTGTTGGGGGAATGGAGATCTGATCTCAGAGCTTCATGCTTGAGTTGCAAGCATTTTGCCAACTCAGGCATCTCCCAGCCTCACAATTTGATATTTTAAAATGATATTCTCAGTGTTGTGAAACCACTCCTGCTCTCTTTTTCAAGTGTTCTTTTTTTTTTCTTTTAAAAGAAGGACTTTTCTTGTGGAAAGGAAGTGTGGGAAGGATGGCCGAGACTCTAAACACCCTCTGGGACAACAAGAAGTTCTAACTCACAGGGAAGCCCTGTATGTAAGCTGATTAGAATGTATCTTAAGAAAAAATTCAGACTTTTCAACTTTTTATTTACAACAATTGGTAGTTCTTCTGGACTACTCAATAACCTCTCTTTCTCTACTTGCTTAAAGGGCATCTCTTTGCAAGAGCCTTCTCTCTCTGTGATTTTGTAAGGAAGAAAGAATTCTATGACCAGAATAGAAGTTATAGCCCCACCCCTTTTCAGATAAAGAACATTTGCTTCTCCGGCTAAGTCACTAGCTTGGAAAATTGTGCACTGTTGTTCGCCACAGACATGAGTGCCAAGTCTAATTTTCAGTATGGCACAAGACTGTATATGTTATTTGACTTCCTTCAGATGCAATTTGTATCCACCTTGTTTTAGAAGACACAAGAGGTCAGAGCGATCCTCAGTTCTCCATCTTAAAATGAAGACCTGCTAACTTTATTACTTTAGTTCTCTTCTTAGTTACTCCTTGTGTTCTAGCCATTTAAATTTCTAGTTCTTGCCTACCAAGTTCAAATCATGCATACATTTATGTACAGCAAAGTAAGAAAGTGAACCTATCTACAGTTCTTTTGCCTACCTGTTCTAATTTTGCCCTGCACCATCTGGTACTATTCTATCATTCCTACACAACATTGAGATTTGAGGCAACTATGTCTTCTGTGTTTTTTCCCTCTAGTTTTAAAAACTGGAAAAATATCATTTGGTTAAATTATTGTACACTGTGAAAATATGGTGAACTACGTGTTCAAATACTGTTACTAGAAACTTAGAGAATGAAACAAAATCCCATGTCACTTACTGTTGAAGTAGGTAGAACATTCCAAACACCGCTGTATCCGTCTTACACTCAGAAAATTAATGTATTGTAGTTGGTCACCTTTCTTATACATCATCATGTGCTTCAGGCTTTTAATTGCCTTTTTATCTTGGTGCTGATATTATATAAATTCCTTATAGCATATGGCACACATACTTTCCATACTCTAAAACATCTGTCCCCTTATCTTACTAACCCTTGACAAAATCCACTCTTTTCTTTGGAAGGTAGGCTCTTTGGGGGGCCAGTTGAAATTAGTTCTTCTCAAAGCCTGCTGTGAACATTTTTAAAGTGATACTCATGGGTAGGTGGAACTGTTCCTTAAAACTGAAGTTTTCTTTTTTGTATTCTTTTGTTGTTGTTTAGCCAGAACACATTTCTAAGGATGTCTTGAAACATAAACATTGGCTATCAATACTTTGAGATTTAAATGTCTGAAAATATCTCTACTCTACCCTCTCTGTTGACTGCTAAACTGAACAGAATTCTAAAGTACACATTTCTTAGAACTTCGAAAGTGTTGCTCTGTTAGGTTGTAGGACATAGCATCATGCTACAGTGACAATTGTTCCACTGTGTTTGATGTGTCCTGATGGTGAAATAATCAACAGATGAGAACTAACACCTTCTGAATGAGTAATTCGGTAACTTTGATGTTGCATGCACCCGTGAATCTTTTTCCCCACTTTGCTTCACACTGATACTTTTTAGTGACTTATTAGTTAATCCCTGTTTTAATTCTAATGAATTTTTTATGTCAGCTGCTGTTTTTCAGCCCACCATCTTACTCTGATTCTTTTTTGTCATTGCTGATTCTAGCGCTCTTACTCAATGGTTTTAAATTCATGCCTGATAACTTCAAAATCTGTCATCCATGAGTCTGTTCTGCTGTTTGCTGGATGCCTCAGTTTGGGTCATTTGGGTCTATCTCTTTGTGTGTCTGGTAGTTTCTTGATTTAGACACTAATACCTGAACACCATGGCTTTAGTATGAGACTCTGGTGAATGTTGTCATTTTCCAGGTACTAGTCACTGTTATTTGCCAAGGAGTTACAGTTGGGGTAGATCACTTGAGGCCAGTCAAAGCTAGCATGAAGTGGTGCTCCAGTTTCTTGTAGAGCTATTCTGTTTCCCATGTGTCTATGTACCTATGATGCTTCCTTGAAGAACCATATCTACAAAGCTGGCCTGTGTATCCAAGCCCCTCCTTCTTCACAGGTGCAGGTCTCTAGTTCTAGACCTAAGCCTGGGAGTCTATGGGAAGATTCCATTGTATCCTCAAGATCCAAGTTACTCCTCCTTGCTCTGTTTGTTCAATTCTTTACTTAAGTCATTTAGGAACAGCAGGTTCACTAAATGGGAAAGTTATAAAGTCTTTAGCAGTCTTATTCTTTAAGTCAATAACCTCAGCTCCCATCTTAAGGAACTATAAAAAGAACACCAAATGAAATCAATGTTAGGAGAAGGAGGAAAATAACACACAAGAACAAAATGAAAACAGCAGAGAAAATCAATAAAAGCACTTGAATTGCAGGGGTTAGGGCACAGGCATCTCTATCCAGACTGGCAAAAGAAAGACAATAATTCCCCAGTATCAGGAATGAGAGGGATGTCATAACTACCTCCTAAGTCTTTTTTGTTGTTGTTGTTTTGGGTTTTGTTGTTGTTGTTTGAGATTTTTGGGGTTTTTTTGCGTGTGCGCCGGAGGGGGGGTGTTCTCTGCATAGCTTTGGAACCTGTCCTGCAACTAGCTCTTGTAGACCAGGCTGACCTCAAACTCACAGAGATCCACCTACCTCTGCTTCCCAAGTGCTGGGAATAAAGGTGTGCGCCACAACCGCCTGGCTCACATTCAAAGTCTTAAAAGAATAAAAGAACAAAGCTCAGCCTTCTAGATGAGATGAGTAACGTCATCACTGAAGGTCCATGAAGGAAAAACAGTCAAGATAATACAACTAAACTCTTTACCCACCAGAGAAGGTCTGGAAACAAGCATATTAAGCCTAGGGGTCACTGCTCCTCCTATACCTGTAGGGTCAGCCGACCTATGCTGCTCTCACCCTTGGTCAGAGAAGCCTCTTTTTGCTGTAGATAATGCAGAGATTCATAGCTGGTCAGAATGCTGACAATAGTGACAGTTGAGTGCTAGGCTCTAGATGGAACATCTTCATCAACTCAACCCAAGGCTAAGAGGACACCATAGAAGACGGGATGGGAAGGATAGGGAGGGGTGCCATGAAATGCTGTCTTCTAGACAAGACATGGCTCTTGCGCTCACAACTGTGTAACAACGGTGGTTACCTGCACAACATCTATCCAAGCCCATCAACATTCCAGCATGGGCAAGGGAAGCACCCAGGAGGCCCCGCCCCCTAGTTGAGGAGCTCTTGGTAGTTAATAGCTATTTTTCTTCAGTGGTAAAGCCACTGGTAAGTCCATGCTCCAATAAATAACCCTATACCCATGTTCATGCAGACAGTCCTAATTACACTCAGTGAGTCATTAAAATTTGTCTAAAAGACACATAAGACTAGGATGGGAAGTTGTTGGAAAGCAGTCCAGAGAGATTGGGAGGGGCATACTAGAGCATAACGAGCGAATATGGTCAAGGTGCATGTATGAAATTATCAAGGAATACATTTTAAAATGTGGGTTGGGACAGTGACCTCTTTGACCACTGACCATTCTCACCCTGTGAGCAGGTTTCACTTCAGTTTGGATAAACCCTATCTTTCTTCTACACTGGGGGGGGGNGGGGAGGCAGACTGGATGACAGCCTTGTGACCATTGGCTCCGCACTGAGATGCCAGTTCCTTAGAAGCGTAAACTTAGTCCTAAAGCTGCTTCTAGAAGTGGGTGGCGTGGCCTGTGCTGTGTCTGTTAAGGAGATTGGATTTGTAGCTGAAAATTTCTCAAGTCCTACTGGTGAAGCCCAGGAGACACTGAAGAAAAACTGCTGATCGCTTCAGAATTACTTCTAGAATGTCACAGAAGAAAGCATCTCCCAGCTCATTCCACAAAGCCAGCATTGCCTTGGTAAGAAAGCCGGAAAAACATGTGGATGGATATCTGAACGCTGCCAGTTGAAGAACTCTTAGATTTGTTGGCCATGGTGGTACTCTTCAATCTAAGTCCTCGGGCACTTACAACAGGGAGATCGTGAGTTCTAGACTCGCAGGGCCTACACAGAGAAACTTTGTCCGATAAAAACCTCAAAACCTTGATATAATAAATAAATTAAAACTCTTAAAAATGTTATCTTGATGTGTTTAAAATATGGAGAAATATAATTGATGATAATAGTAAACTAAAAGTAAGAAAAACATCAAGAGAACCAAAAAATCTATATAATCTTCACACTGCTGAAAACAGAAATTTCTAACGGGTTCTAGCCAGTCAAGGTGCAGCAACCATGGAAAGACTCGAAGACGACGTATAATTAACAAAAATCTAAAAGAAAACGCATGGGTAAATGTACTCAATTAATTTCCTTATAAAATGAAAGAAAGGTGAGTGGAAAACACTTTGGATGGGACAAATAAAAAGCTATAGCGGTCTAGTTTTAAGCCCAAAACCATCAACAATTACCTTAAATATTCCTTGATTGGAAGGCAGAGATTAAGCCAGAAGCTGTGGGTGTGGCAAGCAGTAGAAAGCAGCAGAGAACCCATCACCACAGGTTCAGAGCTGAGGGACACATTCTGAAATGCGTTTAAGATCTTCATGTACATGCGAGAGAAAGGCATAGGCTGGGGGGCAGAAGGCTCCCGAGCCTGAACTTAGTTTGGAGGCAAAAGGAGATGATCTGAGCAAGAAGGCACTCGCCCAAGTCCACTAGCATGTGCTGCTGGGAACATATCTCCTACACGCCTGGTTGTGGGTTCTGTGTCCACTGGTAACATGAAGGGGACAGTGGACAGAGCACCACTCCACTGCTCACCAGCTGCCAGTGGCGTGGGTAAGTCCTGTTGGGTGTGTTCTGGGTTACTGGGGAGATTGCCGATTTATATTTCCTTCCTCTTTTCTCTTTTCATTTTTCCTCTTTACAGTCTCTGTGGCTACAGACACAACACACACTTAAGTCTCAACTGTAGTATCAACATTCTTTCTGACACTTCCTTAGATCTAGATGCGGGACTGGCAAACTACAACCCAAGAGCCGCTGGAACTGCGTGAGTTCTAACCCCATTCAAGTCTAAATATCACAATACACCAAGTATGGGGCGTACACCTTTAATCCCAGCACTCTGAAGGCTGTGAGCTCCAGGTTACCCAGGGTGATGTAGGAAGAGCCTGACTCAAAAATAAAATTAGCTGTCTCAATGCTTTGATATAAGTCAAACTATACAAGTGAGCTTTTTATTGTAAAAGATGCCTTGTTCACACCATTTCTGTTTCCCTTGAGCCCGTTTCCTTTCTTTGCTGGGACACTTTATCCCAGCACAGCATCTTTATGTTTAAAAGAAGTGATTTTGTTCACCCTATCATATTTCTCTGCAACAAAATCGACACATAAGTTATAATGTAGTCGTTTATAATTCCCTATATATATAAGCCTCTTAAGTATTCTTTTTCCATTGAACCAGTTATTAGCAGTGTACAATTAAGCTAAGTAAATGTTATCAATTTTGATAAATAAGAAAGCAGAAGTTGGCAATTATCACTTAGCAGTGATGGAAGAAGCGCTTTCCAGTCACTTCCCGTAGCTACAGCTCCAAATATGGCTGAACTAACATCAGTTCTACCCCTTCCTTTGTTTTTCATAGATGTAAGAGCTGGGGACTCCCCCCATTTTTTTTACTTAAGTAAACAGACAAATGTTTTAATGTCACCAAAGTTTCAGACATCCCTATACCAAAATTTACAGTGGTAATACAAATTATTTTAAGTATCTATAACTGATAACTTGATCCCTTTATTTTGTCAAAATTCAGAATTAGAACCCACCCACCTGTCAAAAGATTGTGTTTCCCAAGTTTTAGAACCCACCAGTTGTTTCAGTTTCTGGTCACTTTGCTCCTCTTCCAACTCTTTTCAAGACTAAACCAAATTTCTATGAATTATTCTTGTTATTTTCCAAAGAATCTCTTCCCACTCGCAGAGTTCAGGAAAGAATGGCCCAGTGTTAGGAACGAAGCAGCATCAGGTTGAATTGCCATCTCCTAAGATAGCATGAAATGTCTTAAAAAGACAAGGACAGGTGAAGAGAGTTTGGACCTCGATGAGATCGGCTGGTGATTTACTTAATGGTTCGAAAGGCGCATGCTTATAATTATGCTTCTGGCATGATTAGAAAAGCATATCAACATGGATCTGGAGACGTTACCCCTAATTAAGTAAAATTGGCCATCGAAAGTTCTGGGTATCGTGTTCTAGTGTGTGTTTAGGGAACGTTTTATCCTAGGGCCTGCACAGAAGCTGGTCTGTCTTTCAGAATACATTTTAAACTCCTTCATGGAGAGCACTGGGGCATCAACAATCAGAGGCCTGCAAAAGTATTAGTAGTTGTTACTCTATGCATTATCTACAGTGGAATCTAGAACATAATCCTTCTACTAAGTGCACAGTGAAAAGGAATACTCAAGTGGTATGGTGGTTTATGTATTTGTATATATACCCTAGTGAATATATTCACTATTGTGTTTCATAGATTATTGTGTTTCATAATCTATTGGCAAAAGATCAGTTATTCCCCTATTAGTTTGAATAAAAGTTCAAAAAACACTATGATAATTTAGATATATTTCCTATCTCCAGAGGCAACACTAATCCACTACAAGCATTGGGAAGTTAGTGTGAGATTTGTTCATTTTATCCTCAAGGCCATGTGATATGCACCTTCCAGGACCAAGGGATGAGTCGATGGAAGGTCCTCCAAGTCCTGTCCTGAAGATTGATACAGATTCAGAAAGAGCCCCTTGTAGACTGACACATCACTTTGATGCTCAAAATTCTCAGATTAATGAAGACAGAAGAGATCATGTATGAATTTATTCCATGAATGCTGTCACAGGATTCTTCCTGGGGCAATGTATTCTTTGACAACCATTATGGCTTGGAAAAGGCGAGAATCACAGACAAAATCTACGGTCTTTCTTGTCAACCCTCTCTACAGTGAACTCAAAGATTCTACCTTCTTTGCTTTTGCTTTCTCCTCAGCCAGGGCCGCAGTGATGGATGAGCAGGACTTCCTGCTGGCCCAGAACCACCTACTGGAGGAGGTCCACCAGCCCCTGTGTAGAAGACAAAGCCCTCAAGTTTGAGAGTGCCCAGAGAGGTTCAACACATACCAGCTGTTTTAAGGACAGTGGGGGATCTCAGTCTTCATACTGACTTGTGCAGGGTGTGGGTAGAGTTGATGCATTGAGCACAGAACCCAAGGCCTCAGGGGCAGTGCTGGCACTGCCATGTGACACTTCAGTCGCCACATGAAGTAAGGGCCTCCCCCAAAGAGGCCTCAGCTCCCTAGAAAGAAGCAAGCACATTGGCCTGAGGAGAAGAGAGCCAGTCTCACTGACCTGCTGTGGGTTATGGTCATTCACTAAAGGAGGCCTTGCCCACACCAGTGACAGTGAATGACTGGGAAACAGATGGGAAGAATAACCCGCAGAACACTGCAACTTCAGACGTGTTTCCTGGCAGATCAATTTTTGGAAAGAACACGTAGGAAAATTGAGGGGATAGAAATCGATGCTCTTAAAACGATTTGTGCTTGCACACCCCCTAGAGAGCTTCTGCTCGGGGGCGTACATACTCAATTAAGACTACTAACAGCTAAAAGTGAGAGCAAACCGCCAAGGAGCAAAGCTCTGAGGAGGAACGACAGTTAAAAGTAGTCTGTTCAAAGAAGGCATCAGGAATAATGGACAGAGCAAATATCTAAAGATAGAATTCAGGGAGAAAAATCCTAAAAATATAGAACTTTATGAGGCAAAGCTCTAGAAAGTAGTGAGCCCGAGCAGTCACCTGGAGACATGGACTCAAAAACTGCTGAGCTTCAAAGAATTCTTCTGAGAAGTGGGCAAGTAAAAATGAGTTACTTATAGGAAGCTAAAATATGGGGCTTATCAGACACGCCTCACAGTGATTAAAAGATGATAGAATTTACCGTCTTGATAAAGTGTGACCTGAGACTTCTCCTATTGGTCAAGCTATGATCCTAAATTAAAAACCAATGAATCCACTCTTTGAACAATCCAGGACACACTTGAGGATGCTTGTGTCAATGAACCTTACCGATGGGCGGGAGATGTATTTTAATCACATAGACAAAGATAGGGCACTGCTACAGACAGATGATCCATTTAGCTTCAGGAACAAATCAAAACAAACTTCAGTTTTTGATTATAGAAGAGAATGCGAATATAAACCAAGATACTTTGAAAACGGAATGAAGTAGCAGAGATTGGGCAAAGGGATGAGGGCAATGTTCTGAATAGAATAAAAGTCTAAAAAGCTGGGAGGTCAAATGATGTCATTTAATATCAGAAATGTAAACATCTTTCTATAATGATATTCAAAATTTTATGGAAGTAAAATATACATAGAAAAATACAGAAATTGTGCATGCCCATACTGTTAAATTTCACAGGGAAAGCATACGAATATACTTATGTAAAAAGGAGCCACCCAGAAATAGGATATTTCTAGCACCCAGAAAGCCTTCCTCAGGTTTCTTTACCATAATTGCTCCTCCCTCAGAATATTCGCTTACTGGTTTCCAAGTAAATACAGTAGCTGTATCTTTATGTATTTGTGTAATATTCACATGCCATGTTGTGGCTCATCTCTTTTGCTAAATATTATGGTTTTCAGATCCATTCATGTTATTGCATGCAACAACAGTTCACGCGTTATTATACATATCGGAGTGCTTAATTGTATATCACCGTTTATTCTTGCCGGTCGTGGGTGAGTTTTAGTTAAAGACACTAGGAGTGGCTTTGTTACGAGTACTCTTGCGCTTACTGGCAGAAATAGATCACCTTTACAGTTGAAATAATTATGCAGAAGAAAGTTATGATGCATCTGTTTAATGTTTACAAAAGTATTAACCGTGTCATATGAAATGTAAGTTCATCATTTTAACAAGCACAGAGAAAGCAGCATAACCACAAAAAGGAAATGGGAGAGAAGAAGTAGAAGGGCTGAAATTGAGTATATAGTATCTAATGACAAATCAAGAAGCCTATAATAAACTATTCACATGACAGTTCATCTGAATTTTTAAATTTTATAATATTCAAGACCAAAATGAGGTATTTTCCTATACAGAAACTAGATTACTTTTATAAGGGGAGTTTCGTGTATCCACAAGTTTGGTTTTCTTTTTTCTTTAAAAAAAAAAAGAGGAGCATTAGAATTTTGTTTAAAAGCATTGATATAAAGGTCAAGAAAATGTTAGAGTAGATGTCAAAATAATTGAAAGTAATTATCTCGGACAGTTGGGGTGGACTGCCTTTGGTTGTATGTCTCTTAGGATTATCCAACCTTTTCCCAGGACCCGTGAACTATTTGGTTTGTTTGATATTATTTCAGTAAAATTAAGGGTTTGGCTTTCTTTTGCTTTTTCAGCAGTGCAGCTAGTCACGACTTAGTTCTCCATAGAGACTGCATCGCAAATGCATCTCACCAGACCCCAACCAGTCGTGTTCCCGGCTCAGTTTTATGTTAGCCAGATTCTTCAAAGGCCCTCAGGCGCTCGCAGAGGAGAACTGGGCTGTGTGAGGTCTGTGGCCGTCACACTTCAGAGTCCTGGCAATCCCACTGCCAGGGTGAGCCTGAAGCTTGAGCATCAAGAACACTCAACTCCAGGGAGCAAAGGGAAGAGAGAAGAAAAAGGTATCTTAAAAAGGCGGACTCAAGGCCAGTTTGCTCCTTAGGAACTGGAGGATGTTGAACATACTCTCAACTGTGATGCAAGGCTCATGCTCACCCAACCTCAAGGCGACTTGAAGGGCTCCTAGTTCTTCCCCGGGGATGCAACTACTATGTCATTCCAAATGCAGCCGAGAGAGGTTGAGGTGAGAAGACACTCACTGCCACCTCGAGGCATGCAAAGTTCCTACGAAAATACTTTCAAGGAAGAGAACAAAGTTTAAAAGTTTATAATATAAAGTGAGAAAAGATAAGCAAGATGGAAAATTAATTCCCTTTCTGTAGATTAAAAAGCTGTGGATGGCATTGCTTACATGTGCAGGGAGTTAGGCAAGCCAAGGCTAGCTCTTGGGGCCAGACCCTTGAGTGCTGAGCTAGGAGACCACAAAGGTCTCTGTCACTGAGAGGTGAGTTCATGCAGATACAGGCCAATGAGGCAAGGCCTCTGTCATTGGCCTTTCTTTCTTGCCTTGGGCCTTTTTCCACTTCTTAGATGGAACCTCACTAATTTGTCCGTTTGAGGATGGCTTTGTATGTGCACCACAGGAATGGAGTCAGTGGGACGATAAATCCAAGGGAATTTCCTCTTGGTCCTGACTCCTGCTCCACATGGCCCTGCCCATAGGCTTTGCCCGGGATCGTGTTTCAAGCTTTCCCCCATGCGTTTAAAAATAAAATCAGGCTGCTCTGGGCATGTTTGTGAGGCAATGCCTGGAGCTTCCATGCTCGGGCCAGAGATTGATATGGTGTGTGCACGCCTGTGCCAATACAGCCCTTTGATCTAGTTCAGCCTCCCGCTTTGAGTGATTGATTAAGTTAGGGTCTCTTTCGGGAATTCTCTCTCCTCTCATGCCTCTTCACCAGCTCGCAGTGAGCCTGCCAAATGTTACCCACCTTTTGTGCTGCAGATTGCTCGGTTCCACGTGGATAAGTGGGGACTGTTTCTAATATGCAGTCAGCGCCCGAGCTCTTTGTATGCAGCCGCGTATCTTGAAATTGCTGTCTTGCTTTCCTCTGGTCCACGTCCTCTTGTTCCGGCATCAGCCACACGCACGGTTTGGGCCTATGGTTAGGGTGCGGCTTTGCTTCCGAGCTTTCTCTGAGTGCTAATCACAGGGGAATCAAAGGTGAAACCATTTGTTTTACGACAAGCCACAGCACATGTTTGCAATGTAAGTGGACACACACCATCTTCTTTAGGCTGCCGCCGGAGAAAAGGACTTCCCTCCAGCTGGGTCTGAAGGAACAGAGATGTAATGTATTTCCAGGCCCCTCAGCCTCCTTATCTGACATCCTGATCCTGCAATTCTTTTTTCCTGCCATGCATGATGTTTACTTGTGGTGTTGGTGTCCAACCTAAGTCAATAATAAGACTGGCATGTCCTCCTTCCTCTTTCCCAACCTTACCTTCCCCAAAGTGACCTGTCTTGTCAGTTACACAAGACTGGTCACCAAGAAAGGTTACCCTCAAAGCTCTTTTCTTGTTTTTTTGTGCCCTGTGTACAATGTCTGGAATGTCATTCCATATAGACTAAGGCTTTTCTTCAGGGTCCCATGGCTGTCAGGGAAGTGCTGTTTAGAAGTTCATTCCTGTCTCAGCCTTGTGCTGCAAGAAATTGAAACTGAGGCAAAAGCAGTGCTGGATCCAAGCTTTTAGAGGAGGGAGGGGACCTGTCTCAGTCGCCATTCTGTGCTATGAAGAGTCGGTGACCATGGCAACTCTTACAAAGGAGAGCATTTGATTGGAGGCTTGCCTACAGTTTCAGAGGCTTAGTTCATTATCATCGTGGTAGGAAGCAGACAGGCACAATACTAGAGCAGTAGCTAAGAGTTTACATCCTGCTCCACAGGCAACAGGCAGAGAGACAGAGAGACTGGGCCAGGCATGGAACCCACCCTAGTGACACTGCCTCCAGGAAGGCCACACCTCCTAATCCTGCTAACGTTTCCCAAATAGTTCCACTTCCCACTCCCAAATCTAAGAGCCATGGGGGTCATTCTCATTCAAACCACTGCAGGACTTGTGGAAAGAGAATCAGGAAGGAGGTTCAGCACCCCCACCCACGGCACACTCTTCTAGTCCCACTAGGCCTGAGTTTCATTCTGTTATGTGTTGTGGAATATTAGTTTAAGATGTGTTGCATTCATTTATGCTGTGGAAGATTTGTTTGATGATGCAAAGATGTGTTGCATTTTTTTATGTTGCATTTGTTTAACTCTGTAAATCTGTGTTACTTTGTCTGCCTAAAACACCTGATTGGTCTAACAAAAAGCTGAATGGCCAATAGATAGGCAGGAGAGAGAAATAGGCAGGGCTGGCCAACAGAAAGAATAAATAGGAGAAATCTAGGAACAAAGTGAGGAATGAAGCCAGGGGCCAGCCACCCAGCCACAAAGTCAGCCATGGAGTAAGAAGGAAAGAAAGAAATATAGAATAAAGAAAGGTAAAAAGCCCAGAGGCAAAATGTAGTTAAAGAGAAATGGGATAATTTAAGTTCTAGCCAAGCCAAGGCCAGGCATTCAGAAGGAAGAATAAGTCTCCATGTATTTATTTGGGAGCTGAGTGATAGGCCCCAAAGATAAAAACCAGCTAGGAATTCTCTTTATAATCTAGGATATCAATCTGTGTGTTTTTCTTTTGGCAAGCCAGTTCATTCACACACACACACCTCCATGACAGTTATTGTGTATGTGATAGTGAGAACAATATTGCGTTTCCTGAGAGCTTCTTTCCTTATCTGTTCACACACAGATTTACTCTTTCGACATGTGCTCCTTGGCCAGGCCTGGTGATGGAAGCCTGTAATCCCAGAATTTGGGATGTAGTGCTAGAAGAACCACCACAAATTCAAGGCCAGCTTGCTTGTTCTACTTAGCAAGCTCCAGGTCATCCAAGGCTCTATGGCAAGATCATGGCTCAAAAACAAAACAACCTAAAGAAAGTGTTCCTCAAATGCCTCTCACATACCAGATAGAACAAGGCACTGGGGACATAGGAGTCAATGACATAAGTGTGTATATTCTCATGTGGATCTGTGCAAGCATGGTACACAACACTAGGAGATTCTCAGTACATGTGAAAGGAACAATCCCTGTGGGCATGATCTCTACCAACCACAAATAATCCAAGACTGCTGGAGGAGGAGATGACAAGGGATGACATTGGGAACTGTGGAGTGAGCGCAATTGGAAGCCATTAGATCAAAGCTGGGCTTCATAGACGGGCAGGTTGTCACTGGTGAAGGAAGAAGAGAAGCAACAGAGGTGAGGGAAGGACAAGATCAAAGGGGGATCCTTGCCTGTGCCAGGAGTCAGGAGATCAGCTTAGAGGAAGGGTAAACACATCTGAGGAGGAGCAAGCTGTGGAGTCCTGGAAACTAATTAGGAGGGAGGGACTTGGTCAGTCGCCACTTCCTAAGGAGGACCTAGGTCATAAATAGAAGAAGCAGACTTGCTTCAAGTTGGAATAGAAACTGGTCCAGTGCCTGGAGGCTCTTGGAGGGATAGTAGATTGCAAAAGTGAAGCAGAGACTGGAAAGATGCTCTGATGTGCTGAAGCCATGGGCCAGTAGCTGGGAAAGTGACTCCTATAAGCTCCATGTATCTACAGCCTAACCTGGTCTCTCAGTCCATCCAAAGTAAGCAGTTGGGCAGAGCTGGAGGAAGATCTAGATCCTGTGTACCCCGTGTAGGCTGACACCACCACAGGTGTCCACAGTACAGGATGAAGGAAAGATGCTACCTCAAACTAGTCCTGGTCACTGGATAAAGCAGGGACCAAGACTTAGAGATGAGAATGCCTTGGAGTAGCTAATCAACCCATCCTGTCACCATGGGGACCCTGCTCCAGGTCATGTGCTCCCTACTTAGCAAGAACAAACTCCCTGCTGAGAACAATGTTCCGTTTACCAAACAGGGAAGGCAAACAGTGGATAATGAGAAAACCAAACAGAAACAAGCATGATCTGTGCCATCTTTGCCTTCTCATGTTTTGTCTTCCAAAGGAAGCATCCCTGCATGCGAATCATTTTGTATATTTTGACTGATTGCTGGCAAGATAGAGAGATGTAAATATTGCTAGAAACGGACATGGCATAAACATATCATTAACCAGGCTGCAACTCTGTGTGTGTATGTGATAGCAAGCGTGGCTCGAAGGGATCCTTATGGTGCCTTCGGCTAACAAACTCTCTCTCCTCTCCGTTCTCTGATCAGTCTTTAATGACTGCAGCTTCAGGAAACATGTTGGTGGCTGGAAGAACATTCCAGATCTTCAGTGCTAATTAAGTTAGAAACTTGCCATCTGCATATTTGCTCCTATCCCTCTGATCATCTTTCTTAATTTTTAAATGTAGGAAGCACATTAGCCATCCCCCACAAAGCCGCTGCAACTTTAGGAATTCCAGCTGTTGCCCAGCTCATCTTAATGACAGTGCCGGACCAGCCTGGCAGTGGGGAGGAGGATGTGTTTCTGACCTCAAACTCCACCAGAGCCCAGGCTCATAAATGACATGTAAATGGGCCACTGTGACATTTTTTCGCTTTCCTTTAAAAAAAATCAGACCTTGTCCCATGGAGGCCAGACTCCAGCCTAAGAGGATTGAATGTAAAGACATTAGCAGCTGAGTTGAGATGGAGTGTTTTCACGTCTGGGATATATTGCTTTGTCTAACAAGGCGCCCCAGCAGGCTTCCAATTGTGGCGTCTCCAGACCCTCCCAGCTGCAGAGGTTGATTGACAGACTGTGGGCAGATGTGGTGCCAAACTCCAATAAAGAGAGGGCCTTGGGAAAATATAAGGCAATTATTGATGGGCAGCAATCCACTAATCAGACAATTTCAAAATTAATCCCATATTCCCTTACTGTATTAGCTTTCTTTCTTGTTTGTATTTATATAGCAAATTCATGACTTCAGTGAAAATTCTTCCCTCCAGCCCAATTATGTCTCTCCGAGGGCATTAAATTAAAAAACAAGAGATATTGAAAGTGGCTTGCAATTAGTTCCTTTAGTTAAAGGTTCTGTACATACTTAGCAACAGTGGGGTTTGTAACAGGATGTGTAATGATAAAAGTAAACACTCCTATTTTCTCCTCTCCTTGACAGGGCAAGGGGCTGGTGAGGGCAACATGCTGACATTACTGAGGGCCAGAGATAATGGGTTAAATAATTGTGATTTGATTTTGGAGCTGATTATATTTGCATAAAATCCTGCTCAAATGCCTTGATAGACTCCAATCCTTTCCCAGATACTCTGCCCTCCTGGCCGTGGTCCATCCAGGTGGCCTCCTCGGACTTTCCAGAGCTTCATTAAGGGTGTGGTATTTTTGCAATAAGAACACACATAGCAAGCCTAGCCAGTTCTTATTACAAGGGTTCATATGCAGGATCGTGTCCAAGTTGTGATAGGAGCTCTTTAAATACATAGTGAAATTTCCCATATATTTTTCCAGTTGCTCACTATAGAAGTCAGTCTCTCTACTAACTATATCCACTCCTCAGTCACCTTTCCCTACCCTCTGTGTAAGATTTGGGGGGAGGGGCTCGAGACAGTAGGTATCCTCCTTTTGACCCTGAAAAAAAAAATCCCTTCCACAGAACAATTCCTGAATCTTTCAGCCTCTCATCTAAACTGAGGAAAGCCAAGGACCAGTGCAGCTTGGAGGAACTGGAAACAGCCAGAGCCTTGCGCTAGCGTGGAGACTGTGGCTGAGCGCTGCCTTTTCTTCAAGCTTGGCAATGCCTCCCTGGTATGCTGCATTCGGCTCTATCCTGTGCTTTGGCAGGAGGGATTGAAGCAGCTCTGCTCCAACTTTGAATCCAACAGCTTCAAGTACCATTTGATGCTCTTCCCCTTCTGATGCCAGCCTTAGTGCTAGTTTGAAAGTCCTGAGCACTCTAGGCAATCTTTTCCTTTTGGCCATCAGCTCACAAATAATGACACAGAAACTTTTTTTTAATGAACACTTATCCTATTAGCTTGTAGAACTTAAATTAACCCATATTTTTATGGCTACATCCTACCACATGGCTTTTGCCTCTCCCCCATTCTGTGTGTCCAATTCATTCTGCTTCTCTTGATTTTTTTTGTTTTGTTTTTGTTTGTTTGTTTGTTTTTCAAGACAGGATTTCTCTGTAGCTTTTTGGAGCCTGTTCTGGAACTAGCTCTTGTAGACCAGGCTGGCCTC